>VXBT01006886.1:4299-149522 GCA_013400235.1 Oriolus oriolus
CTTCCTTCCTTCCTTCCTTCCTTCCTTCATTTCCTTCCTTCCTTCTCTCTCTTTCTCTCTTGCTTTCTTTTTATTCTTTCTTTCTTGGCTTTCTTTTTCTCCTTTTTCTTTTAAAAACCATGCCAAAGTTGGGTAAGGTCTTAAGGTTCCAAAATTACACATAATTTGAGAAAATAAGATAAAAAAATTTTCATCTGCCAGCAATTTTAAACAAATTTGTTTTAGCTCCTCCTGCACAGGTTGATAATAGGACAAAGTATTGAAGGTTGGAATAGAATATAGTTCTCTTTCTGCAGCAAGTCACATCTTTATTTTCTGTCCATGACAGAAACATTTTCAAATGTACTCTGTTTAAAAAGGCACTTGTAATTTAAACTAGTTGGTGTTATTTGGGTTTTCAAATAATTGTTGTATTTCTGGTTTTAAAATAGAACTCAGTGCACCTCTGCTTTAAAACTCAGCATGTTCAAAAATAAGTACTCTTATTGATATCTATTTTTCAAGGCTGTTCAGCATTTTCTTTTTTTTTTCCCTATGCCGCAACAAAAATTATTACATAACTACTCAAATTTTCCTTATAGGAAAAAATGTACTGTATTCTGACATGACTTTATTGTACTCTCAAAAGAAAGACCAAAGTCTGGTAAGTGCTGAATTTCCTATATGCTACCCCTGTACTTTTACAAATACACATGCAAGGATGCTTTTTCCATGTGCCTATGTAGGCCTAACAAACATGGGCTAGATTCTGTCACCCTTGTGCTGAGTAAGTAACACTTTACCCAATTCAAATAGCTCATTTTGAATACGTTCCTACTTACATAGGAATGGCAGAATACAGCCCTCAGGATTTATCATTTGCTGCATATTCCAGTCTTACACATATCCATATGAACCAAATGGACCATGGTATGCTTAGAAAAATAACTGGAAATTCAGAATGAAGCAAAGAAACAAACCAACCAACAATAACAGAAAAAAAGAGAAATTAACAGGAATAAAGTCACTTAGGCATCTGCCCAAGAACTAACACAACACAATCAGGAATTCAGAACATTTATTGCAAAAGCTGAATAACTAAATAATGTTGAACTGGCAAAGCAGTAACAAGGATAACTGGTTAGATATTTATTCTGTCAAAGTCATCAAACACCCCTCACAAACTGACATAAGTACTGCAATAAGCAATGCACCCCTAACCCATTTTTAAGCCTTCTATACTGTGGAGGAAAAAATAAAAAGTGAACTACTATATACAAAAGAATAAAGAAAGAAACAAAAAAGTTCTGGTTTTCGGTAAAAATAAAATCACCTTCAGATTAGCTAAATTTGTTACTTTAAGACTGATGTTTCACTGTGGCATAAGTAACTTGCTTTTTTCTGTAAGGACTTTTTTTGTTTTTGCATGCTATTTATTTGTGTAAATCATCTTTCATGCCTTAACAAAAACCATCTAAAAATGTTTTGGATTTGGATTTGCTTTGCGTGCAACTTAGATCTTACTAACATTAGGAGTCACTCTGCTGGTTTGACTGAGGTGACATGATACTGGTACCTGCCAGGCATTGACCAACTATGATAACAAACAGTTAAACAGCAATTATTAGAGATTTAACCCTTTAGTTCCCCCAACTAGCCTACCAGGAGAATGCTCTGTTACATCATGAAGGCACAACACATTAAATATTCTGTGGCTATGGTCTAAAAACACTCGTGTTACTACAACGTTAACGCAGATGAAGATCAACACAAATGCTGCTGTTTCAGCAATACGAACTGTCTTAGGTATAGACACACACCTGCCCAACTGGAAAAACATTATTACTGTATTTTGCTCCTGTAGAATTTCCTCCATATATTTCAGCTGGGATCAACATCAGCTACCACTCATTAAATGACAGACTACAGCTAATTTGATCAAGGATCCCAAAGAAATAGCTTTCTCCCTCACCCACCACCACACATTTAAATATTCTTTTGTTTTGAAATTTCCCTGTTTCATGAAACATAATGGAAATTAAACAAAAAAAAATCCAAGTTTTTAAGCCCTTACATGAGTCCTTTCATTTTTTAATATTAAATTAAAAAAAAAAAAAAAAAAGGAAAAAAGAAAAAAAGAAGAAATTCTACCTGAATGCTGGCATCATTTGCTACTACATAGAAAAAGGTTTTTTTTCCCTTTCTACAAGCAACCTTTCTTCCCACCCCATCACTCTTTTCACTTTTAATACAAGTGGCTTGAGTTTCTTGGAACATTGTGTGTCAGACAGACTACTAACACAGAAACACCATCACTGAAAATAAAAGCAAAACAACAAGAAAGCAAATGAAAGAAATTTAAAAGCAACTGTGAAACACAGAAATATGCTACAGTATCTTTTCAAGTGAACATTATAAGTACACAAAAACTGTAAGTAGTAATTGTTGCTATTTACAAGTATTTGAACGCTGATTGACTTACAAGTGTCCACTAACATTGTTAATAGCACAATAGGTTTTATGTTTACAGCTTCAATTGTTTGCAATATGATCTCAAGTATAACGGTCCCAGCATAGATCAATGACAACAAAAGCACAATTTTCTAACTGGATATGCTTTTCAATCTTTGCAATCCACTGAGCTTTCTCACTCTCCAAATGCATCTTCTGTTGTTCATAGCAGCAGTCCAGGGTCAAAAAACAAAGAAACAAAAAAGGATATTTTCAAACTGGAGAGATCTCTGCAGATTTTACTCATGTCTATTTAACAAAACCACGCAACCAGTAGAAACACTCTTTCATGTTGCAGGACATCATACCTTCCACGGTGCTAACACAAAGATATGCATATCTCTGCTAGGTGAAGCATAGTTCTAGAGGTCTACCCAGTACATAAAGCTCTGACACACACGTTGTATTAGCAAGTCTAAGTTGGCTAAAGTCATTGGTCCAAAGTAACCATTTCTTATAGCTGGTGCTCCTTTGGACTTTCCACAGCTCCTGGGGCCTGTTTATAAGACTTCAAGTTGGCCAGAGGAATGTCAGTCATGTGGTTGCCAGTGTTGAAATGGCCCTCACTGGAACCATACTGCTTTCGATCACTGAACTGGTTTCTGTTGCTGTCTTCTTTCCAGGTCCTGGTCAATGTGTGTCCATTAACTAGTTTGTCCTTCTTAACCCATTCTTTCTGAGGTGCAAAGGTGGAGAGAGGAGACTTTGGCTGTTGGTATGGGCCCAAGCTAGGAGGCATCCAACAGTTGTCTGAGTGACCCAAAACCAGGCATTCTTGAGTACACATCTCTGTAGCTTCAGCTAATCCTCGTGGACCAAGAGGCCCATCTGTAGAAGAAAAACAGAGAAAGAAAAAACGGGAGAGAAAGGGGGGGAAAAAAAGACATAATATTAGATTGTGATATTTTGCATTAAGCTTATCCATAGATCTCAAGAGAAAATTAACAATGATTCTGCAACCAAATATTGTGCTGGTAAATGCTACATACATTTTCATTCTGTTAGAGAGTAGTTGCTTTGTAGGGCATATACTCCCTGTATATGCTACCTACCTAACTTGCAGAAGTGGAAAAACAGTTCAATTATACCTATGCTATTGGTCTTGGATCCTACTATGAATAAACTTTACTCCTTTTTTTTAAGTCTCACCAAGAAAATAGAGCTAGGTAAGTGAAAATGTCTGAGGAAGTAAACCTACCCTTGCAGAGTCTGAGTGAGAATTAATGCTTATAAGGGCCTATCATTTGGATGTATTCTCTTCTGCTATCAGCTCACTTTGCTGCTGCAGAGCCTAGGTAAACTAGCAGCCCACTGCAAACTGAGAAACATCTGTACTATCCAAAAACAGGACTGCCCAAAGGAATGCTCTGTGTGCACAAATATTCTAATGACTACTGTTTTACAAACATGGGTTAGCGTGTAGTTCTGGGTATCTACCCGGTGGATGCACACTCCAATGCATACTCTCAACAAGTAAGAGATTTAATATTAAACCAGGAAACAGTTCAAAACATTGCATCAGGAAAGAGAATAAAATCTGTAACTCTTCTGACCATTAAACACATCTCAGATGCTATACAACCATAAAAGTCAAGGGGGAAAAAAAAAGGCTTATGTAAATCTTGAACTTCATAAAGAACTGTTCTCATAATTTTTTGTAAGCTAGAAATATAAGACCACAGGAGACAGAAATTAAGATTGCTGAAGTACTATGCATATTAAATATCTACATAATTTTTCACACACTATTGAAGACACAGCTGGCCAGCTGCAGGCCTCTTGCAATCAAGCAGACAGGTCACCCATGCCTTCAGCAACACTAAATTCCTCGCAGTCTTACTGCATTTTTAAATTACTTAATTTCTCATCTACTCAGGCTGGATGTATGAGGAAGGGCAAGCCAGGAAAAAGGCACAGAAATCACTTTGTGTGTCTTTGTTAGATATTTCTCAGTATCTGGGATATGCTTTGCCAGGATTCATTGCTGTGTGGTAATTTTGAGCAAGAATTTTGAGATGCCTTTTCTTGACTTCAGAGTAAATCAATGGGCTAGTACTGAGAACATCTGAAGAGTTAAGGAGACATATTTCCTTGATTAAACAGCCCAGTGACAGGAAGGAAATTATAGATTGATTTTTGAGAAAGAACATTAGCAAGTAGGCATGAATAGCAAAGTTACTAATCAGAAGAAAAATGTCAGCGGTGTATCAGAAAAAAAAGTGTATCTTAATAATAATCTAATTGAGACTCAAAATGATAAGTGAAGACACTCTAACAAAGATTTCTGTGTTAAAATGCCAAAGAATATTTTGTTCTCCTGTACTCCATGCATATACAATAAATTACCCACACTAAAATCTTTTTCTGAACACTGGAATTAAGTCAATTAATTTTATGGAAACTCTTATTCATTTCCCACTGCTTTTAAACACAGATATAAAAAATAACATCAGGCATATTTCTACATGTTACATTAGTAATTAGCTAATCTTCTTATCTCTGAGCAACGCCTCTTTTTGAATATCTAGAGAATATACAGCACTCCGTTGATGTGACAGAAAATAAGAAGCTACAATAAAATATAATAAGCTATAATAAAAGTTGCTACTGCATTTCCCATATAAGAAAGTGTCCTATTGCTGAAAATTAGAGCATGAAGAATGTATAGAATCAATGCTACTTTCCATTTACATCAATACAAGGTGAAATAATTAAACCAGAACAATTATGAAAAAAGAAAAAGGCAACTGTAAAGTAGGAGCTTAGCAGAGATTTCAATGAGAACCATGAACCACAATTCTAAAATTGAGACCTGTCATAATTCTCTGAAAGAGAGGTGGGGTTTTTTGGTATGAAACTCTTCTTTGAATCCTCCGTTATGAAGTTTTAACCAAACTGAGGCAGGTACTTAGAGAGAAATAAACCCAAACTGAAACAATTACAAGAAAGTACTCACAGTACATTGTTAACTTTTCTAAAACTTAATCTACAGGTTAAAAGCTGATTCTTAAAATTTTTTTTTGGCTGTCAACTAAAGTTTGATTTTAATTAGTTTTTTCTCATTTCAGAGGAAAAAATTGTGAAGTGGCAGAGCTATTTTCAACCGGTCTGCTCTCCCAGTACACTACTATTTTATTGACCAAGAAAGAAAGAAAGGTTTTGCAGAGATTAAAACTTTCAAAACAGAAAGAAAACGTTTTTGCCACAGAATGACACATTTCAAGACAGTGCATGCACTCTGTGCTTCCAGTCTACAGTGGAATGAAACGTCATCAGGAGGGCCTTCAGTACAATATCTCTGAAGGGGAGAAGTTACTTTTTCTCTTTAGTTAAATAAATTTCAAGAGATAAGACTATCATTTCAATTTAAAATTTAAATGAGCAACAATCAGGTTTTACTTAAGAATAAATATGCATGCGGCCCTATAACCTATAACATGTCAAACTCTTTGGAAGATTTACTTCATGTGTTTTACTTTAGTAACAGTGCTAGGCAGTTAATGCTGTTCGACTCAGAATGAATTTTAAGCATCCTTTGCTTTAGCCAGCTCTAAGCTGATAGACTTTCTGGAGAGAATTGGAAGATATCTGCTACTACTGTGAGCAGCAGACAGGAAAGGGCTAGCAATGCTGAGATGACTGCCTGTTCAAGAACTGCTCCTTGGGTTTTTTTCTGGTTAACAAAATACCACTGTCCAACTTAGACCTCAAAAATAAATTGTTGTTTACAAGTCCTCCACCAGTCAACCTTCCCTATGCAGAGATATCAATCAAAGGCAAGACCATGCAATCTTTATGCAGCCAATGACAATTTTGGTATGGATGCTGATCACACCAAGTGACAGCTGTAGACAGAGTGAGACACTCTTTTAGGAGAGGACTGGGAATCTCAGGGAACACCTGAAGGACACTTCTTTTAGCTGTATAACTGTTCAAATAGCTGTGAGGCATGTTACAGTCTGCACACACCTCTACATATGCCTGTATACAAAAATGTCCAGAATTTAGAAGAGGTTCAGACTCCTACTCAAATGTGCACGCATATTTTCCAGTACTCTGTGTCATGCTTTCAATCCATAAAATACAGGGAATATTTATTTGCCTTACTAAAATATTGTGAGATTTAAGTTTACAAAATGCCTTGCAAGACTTCATCTAAGTAACAATTATTATTTTAATCATTTTTGGTTTGAGCCATCACAAGAGAAAAAGAATTCTATAAAGTGATTCTTTTAGAAATGCAGATTGTTAGAATAATATATTTTACCCTTGAGCTACTACAGGGAATGGTCATGCTTACTGATTGAGGAAAAAGGCAGCTTCATTCATAATGTGTGTGGTGCCTGCCATAGCTATCTCCAGTTAAGGCCCTTAGCTACAACCATAATTGTTTGGTAAATATTATTGCTAATAATGGTGATGATCATGATTTAGGGGATTCTACAAATGTCCTACTGTGAGACACAGGAAAAAGATGAAAAGGAAAAAAAAAAAAATCTCACCTACCAAAAAAAAAAAAGGAAGACAGTCTTTTGACAATTAGGGTTTTTTCAGTTTCTGTTTTATTACGTTCTCCATCATGAAAAGTTTATTCTTTTCTTAGACTCTTTACTATTCATGTTGCTATTTAGTAACATAAAGTGTAATGATCATGAGCAATATGATAGGAGAGAGATCTTCTGGGGATAGCGTGACTGAAGAGTTGGCTGCCATATATTGAGAAAGCATAATGTTGCCTTAATGGTAATTATCTTTCTCCTCCACCACTGCTGAACAATAGTTTTCACCCAATTTTCTAAAGTTGTTTCATTACCACATACAATGGCACCACTTAAAAACTTGTTCCTGCTGCTTTAATTTTATAATTGCATTAATTTGTTTCCTTTCTCTTCACAAAAATGCCACTGCAATTTCAGTATCAAGCTTTTCCATACTGAAGTACTTTATTGATATGTGAGGTTTTTTTTTCCAGTATTTGTTCTCTGAACAATCCATAATCCGTGAGGCTGGTTATCAGTCTTGGCTGCTTGAATATATAATGACACAAGTGCTGATAAAACTGTACAAGCCATCTGTCTCTGGAGTTAAATGTTTTGAAAGCAAACACAAAAGTGCATAACAAACACTCCCTTAAATTGTCTTTGTAAATATTTATATCAGATCTTACCAAAAAATGCTTTTTTGTTGTTATTTTATTCTGTTAATAGCTGTCAAGCAGATGCATGAGTTGCCTACTCAAAAGCAGACAGGTGTAAGACAGAAAATAATGTATGCCACTCAAGAGCCGGTCATACCCTAATGCTGCAGTTTCTGTGTGGTCTTTTATCTCTTTTTATTATACCCAGAAGCTAAACAGATATTTCATTGATTAACTTACTGCTGCAATTAGCAACTAGCTTCTGGTGTGATGACCAGCTGCTTTTCAACCTGCTTCTTTAAAACTGTCTTGCTTACAGCCAGAAAATTCATTCTTCAGTTCTGAAAGAGTTGAGGCCACAAGATAAGCTCCACTCAGTGAGACTTTTTGGCCTCAAATAACATGAATAGGTACTCTTTGCCTGAGGGTGCTAACACTACAGAGTGGATTTGAACATGGCCACAGTTGTGTTTCAAACAATCATATTTACTTAACTTTTCATACTATATCTTAAAAGGGAAAAGTAAACAAAAGCAACATTTTCAGCTCTACTTATCCTCAAATACAGAACGCTTTTTCAAGCTTTCATGGGCTACTTTATTAAATGACCTTTTCTGAGACCACGTGTTTTTACAGCCTTCCCCACATATATTGGAACTGAAATGACATTATTTCATTTCATAGAGGTTTTCCAACTACTCATCTATTAAATATAAAAACTGGAAAATAGTTTATATTGACAAAGATTCTTTTGACCTTTTTTTGCTCGTAAGTATCAGACAAATCTGGAAGAATGTTCTTTATTTCTAGTCTGTTAAAAAAATAATCCAAGGCTACAGAGCCACACACATACTGTGTTGGATGTGCTTCCATTCAGTGACTATAAAAATTATATATTTTAGTGACTTATTCCATGTTCATTCTACCTGGCACAGTCAATTCACATTCCATCCTCAAATTATTTTGCTCAAAGGTCCCTGGATTCCTACCATTGCTGTTGCCAGTTTTGGTAGACTTATCACTACCACCTTGTAACCCTCTGCTTCTCTTGCACCTCCCTGGTGTTCCATCCTCTGTACTCAGGTACAGATGAAGAAACCTCTGCTACTTTCTGTTCCCTGTCTTGGCCCAAACTCCTCTTTCATCGAGGCTGAAATAAATAATACTGTAAGGTTAGCATATATCTGCATTTCTTAGGAGAGTTAAGCTGCCAGAATCCTTAATTAGCACAATGACAAGGGGGACAGGAAGCAGGGGAAGTAAGGGTGTGTGGGAGGGACTGCCCAGGATACAGAAAAGCAAGAACAAAAGTATTTTCTGAAAAGGTATGAAAACCTGGCACAATAAGATTTTCTACACTATTCTGTGAACTATTTAAGTGATCCAGATGGATTCCATATCCTGTACACGACTTTGTACAAAAACTCTGCATGACTTTAATTCCATGGGCAGCTAAATTCTGAAGGCAACATTATTCAAGTACTTGAAAGTTTGATTCTACACAGCTGTCTGAAGACTGAGGTTGCTTCACATCTATATCTTTTCAGAGATAAGAAAGTAAACAAAGTAGAAGTTAAATTATTTTGCATTTCTTGTCTCAAATTCCTTTCCCCTACAGCTGCTCTACTATAAAAGCTATAATGAAAGGGAACATTACTTAGTTTGTTATATTTTTTTTTTCTGGTATATTTCCCAGAAATTCAATACCATTCTGATTTACAAGGTACACCTCCATCAGTAATGGCTCTCCTGTAAGGACGCTATTTTTATCTGACCTAACTTTCTGTTCGTACTTCCAATTACTTTTTCTGCATTGGCATACATGTATATAAACCTCTCTGCGTTTCCATGTGTGCACGGTCAGGAAGTAGACACACAATTCCTGCGTCTGCTAAGCCTGTAAGATACTAGGAGTCAAGTTTACTTAGTGCTGCCTAGTCTTTAAGAAGAAATAGACATATTAACCAACATGAAGCTTGTGACCATTCTGCAGGAAAGTTGCAACAATCTGAAATCACCAGGGCATGGTCCTTGCAACAAGGGTGTGGGAAGATGCCACAGGAGGTGTTACAAAGCACCATGGCCTGGAGTGGTGCTGAGCTACAACTGGGCAGCTCAAACCTGAATGATTCAGTGCTCTTCACTAGTCATAAAAATCCAGCTCTTAAATTACTTATAATGGATTGCATATTGCCTGTGTTTGGATCTTTATGTCACTACTTATTTTTATTTTTTAAAATTAACTGGGTCAAACTTTAAGATTTATAGTTAAAAAAAAAGTAGGTTCACTTCATAATCTAGTGGTTCTTTCTGGTCTTAAAAATCTATGTATCAGCAACCATTAACATAAAGCTGCATTTTGTATAAACTTTCACTGACAAACGTAGCCAATTCTAGCATACCCTTTAGAAATACCGAAGATACAAAATAATATCTGGGATTGTTATTCTGACTTAATATATTCTGTCATTAAAAACAAACAAACAAGTAAATAAACAAACAAACAAAGACACACAAATGACTGCAATTTGTATTCTTAGCTGAAGTGTCACATTGTGGATGCAGACAGTCACCTTGCAGGAAGAGCAGGAGAAAAGAAAAGCAAACAGGATTTGGCAGAAAAACCCGTTTGTTAACAAATAAATAAAGATTAAAAGCTTTACACATCTCTCATACAGATTTCATTCTTTGGGCACAGATGAAAAGTCAACATTTGCAAATGGAGATAGTCCAAATTCAACAATACATGGGCAGCCAGAACAGCAGATTCTCTCCCTGAGAGGATATTGTTATTTAGACAGACTTTACGACACGCAAAGAGCAGACAGCATATCTTTATAAATTTGCAACCATCTTCAGCACGGCATGGAACTCATCCATCTTTTTGTCCGCTCAAGCTACTCCTCTGAAGAATGCTGTCTCGTCTAATTATATTTCCTCTAAATTGGCAGTTTTTTCCTGCCATACATTTAATTTTAGCAGGACAATCTAATGCATAAAAACTCCTCAGAGGATTCAAATGAACCTTTTAAATTTGATTGGATCACTTAATGAGACCAATGTTCAAATATTTGGAATAATATTATTTTCAGCGTTAATCTTTTTCATTATGTAGCTCTTCATTTTGCTGCCTAAAAAAAAGTCTTTGTTCCCAAAAGGTGATGATGGATGGTGATAATACAATATTCATAAAGCATCCCATGGTCACAATAATTTACTATCTTTTTTCTCTCACACCTAAATATTTATGATACTTGATCAAAATATTTTGTTGAATTGATTTACAGGCAACATGCTGAGACAGCACCACTCTTGACGTGGTCACATTTTCTGATCTATTAATATGCCTCAAACCTGAACCTGCTGCCAGTCAAAAACAACTTAAGTCTCTATTTGGAAGATCCAGTCAACTGTTTAAGACAAAATCAAATTTTGGTTAGTAATTTCTACAAATTCTCTTTGAGAAAAGGTAGGCTTCAATGTGAAAAAATGTAGTCAAAATGAGAAGAATTGGCAGAATGTTGTGAACCTGAGCTAAAGAATATTTATTTCTACTCTGCACAGTATTGTATAATTTTTGTGCAGCTGTTACATGCCTAACCATTAACTCATTTACAGCAGAAAAAATAAACCCATTCAGGTTGAATTTCAATTTATTTTTTAGTATTTTTTAAAATGTCTAGAAATAATTGGTTTTCCTGATCATTTTCTAACTTACAGCAAAAGCCTGATCTTCTGACTTCTGATAAATACATATCCTGGCTCCTTGGAGCACAGGCATGTTAACTTGGGATATACTGAAGTAAGGATATTGACTTTATCAAGCAACAATTGAATAAAAGCAAAATTCATCATCATCATCTACATATATATATATGACGAACTGTGCTGTAAAAAAAATATATTATTTATTTGTATATCTATATCTATATGTCTATATCTATATCTATATCTGTATATATATCTATATTCTTTATTTTTACTTTTATACATGTTTTATATATATTATGTTTATCCATATAATTCCTCTATCTTCATTTAAGAACAGGATGGAAATAATAGAGCAGTGAACATTGAAGTGAATGTAATCGCTCACAGAGCAAGCAACTCAATTGCTTTCCTCAAGCTGGGTGTGGAGTCACCCTAACCTTCTGTTATCAGAGAACAGAAACATTTGCACAAAGTGATTCAGTTGTCTCCAGACAGGACTCACTTTCTGGAGGTGTGAGTTTCCGTCCATTGATAAATAAGGAATCTGTATATGGCAACTACATCCAGCTCTATGTATTCATCATGGATGGGAGGAGTGCACACCTTTGCTGCCATTCCAGAAGACAGACTGATCCGCTCTGATATCTTGAAAATGCACTTGAATCAAGTTTTTCCACTATAAACAAGATGGTTCCAGGGGCCAGGAATAAACCAGCAGACAACTACATTATCCAAAATACCCACATGGGGATGCATCTCATGCATGTTCAGGAATGGTGATTCTGGGACGCCTAGAAGAGACTTACTAGAGGGAGCCTGCTAAAGTCAAGTTATCTTTCAGAAAATTAATACTTCAAAATTATTCCAGACCTCAGGTGGAACACCCTGAAAATCTGCTATTTATAAGAGATAGAAGACAGTAATTTTTGAGGTTTGCTGAAGTCTTGCAAGTAGAACAGATCACACAATTAAAAGTCTGCAAGACACAGAACTGAGAAAAAGTGAAAATTATTATGTGTAAGTTATTTACTTACTGCATCACAAATCTATTTGAACTTTAAAGTAGGGAAAAACATTATATTCAAACAGAGGTGCATATTGTTTTTCTTACTGTACTTATCTCGAGGATACTCTCAACCCATATATAGGGTTAATGAAAAATGAACCTTGTATTAGATTTTAGTAGTTTTGTTAGTTTCTGTTAATCTTCTTTGATGGGTCATTCAGTAATTCTCCCCAATTACTTCCAGTTCTTTTGTAATGCCCAAATATTGCCAATTTTCATGTAATCTTGAAATATCGCTACTACTAACATTTAGCCCTTGGTTTAATATATGCTTGATAGCTTAAGAACAAAGGTTTATTTTTTCTATCACGAGAATTTTTATTTTACAAGAGAAATTGTATTCCAATGAAATTTTACTTTTTCCTTAAAGGGACACTACATGTTTTAAAGTTGCATAGAATTGTTATTTCAAGCAAGTTATAGAAATAGCAGTAGGCTGAGTGTCCAAAAGAGCATGATGAGAAAGACTAGAGAACTACAGTCTCCAAAACATTACCTTACTTCTCTTATTATCCACTGCAGAAACATGTAAAAAGAAATTCAGGATAGCATCACATCAGGAGTTACCATCTTGAATCAAAAATAGTAGCATTCTTGATTAAAACTAAGCTTTTATGGAAAAGGTTATCTTACTGTAAGCACACAACTTCATTGTCATACAACCTTTCCAGACTTCCAGGAATATGGTTACAGATTTCAGTATATTTCTGCATTCCTAAAAGTTTTAGTTTTTCTCAAATCAGACAAACCACAGTTTCATGAGCTACTCCTGACTGGCATTGTCAGTTTCTTTCTCTCCAAAAGTAAATAGTCTGGACCTTAATCTTGGGGAAAAAATGGTTCCAAGTTATTAACTTCAGGGTCTTCAAAAATATATGTAACATAAAGCTGCCACCAGGAATGGTCAGTGTAGCTTAATTTCAAATTCTATCACTTAGACATATTTTTAAACATTAAGTCTTATTTCCTAAGTGTTATTTTCCTAGCACTAGGTTAACCTCTGTAGAGCAGAAAGTGCCAAACTAAACATTCTTCCCATGACTTTTCAATAAAAGAAAAGAAAGGAAAAGAGTAATTGCCCCCTCCAAGGAACTCAAGGGGGAAAAAAAGACAATATCAAAAAGCTACAAATGTTATATTCCAGACAGCAGCTCATCTAAGAAGAATATGAAAATGCACATAAATGCTATGGCATTAAAAAGACAGTGTTAATTAAGAAAGATAATTAAGACTGTTTTTTGCATAAAAGTATAAAATTCATTCTGTAATTAGGTTAATTACAACTATGTGAACAACATTAAATTTAAGTTGAAATACATCCTTTTAATGAACCCCTATTTCTAAAGTACTCTTCCTGCCACTTTTGTGTTTTTCTATTTTCCTTCAGTACAAATCAGACTAAAATCAGATTTAGGTTAAACCAAATTTGTTGCAAATTTGTGGCAGATGCCTTATGCGTACTATTATGTAAATAAGTAGTTTAACTGACTTGAAAAGACCTTTTGGAGTACATTTCACTTAGTAGAACTTGGACCTAGATCTGAGTATTCCTTCTCCTAACTTAAGCTGCATGACTCTGAATAATTGAAGTAAGTGACAGAAAAAAGTGCTTAAATTGCCTAGTGCCTAGTAAGCTTGATTAAATTGTTGATTTTGTCTTCTATTCTACACAAAATGTATCCATGATAAATATCACAGGACACAGATGTCAGGGATGTCATTAAACTAATCCAGAGACAAAAGAACCATTTCCTAATTCTGCATGTTTAACAGCATCTCATTTAGCTAATTTTGTAAAATTCAGATCTGTGCCAGTTGAGTTGTCAGAACTGCAGGCATATTACACAGAGAATACTAGAAAGTGCTTTCTTTCATTATGTCTGAGCTACACCCATGCTACAATTCCTTCTTTTTCTTTAAAAACTATGTTCATTTACATCAATTTTCAGAAGAGATATCCATTAAGCCTCTTAATGAGCTTATATACTTTACAGTAAAACTGCCATTAAACAAATGTTCCTGAGTCAAAACACTTACATTTTATTAAACCATGCTCAAAAGTTTATCTGCGCTGCATTTAGTCATTACATTCAATGTACTGAAAATTAATATGGAAGCAACATCTGCATGCACCAAATAGTTTTGGTTACTCACACAATCCTATTTTGATACTTAGAAAGAGCTATACTTTCAGGCTTGCAAATATCACTTGGAAGACTGCAGTAAAAATTGTCTTAGTGGTTCTAAAGAGGAAATCAAATAATATTTCACACGAATAATGAATCCACATTTCATAGAGGAAACGTTCTGTTTTAATAAATTTATTTTTTCTTATTCCTATTTAATGAAAAATCTCAGCAAATGAAGTCTTACAAACATCTTACACCTTTTATTTTTTACTGTATTGCATTTATTCGTGCAAGAATATCTTGAAGGTAGGCCACTCTAAGTAGACCCAAACCTAAGTACAAAGTAAAAAGATTGTCTGAAATTAGTGCACAAAGTGTATATAGAGTAAGTCTAAACTAACACATTTAAAAGAATATCCTGGATGCCATCTCCGGGTGCCTGGACTTTTTTATGAAAGAAAATATTATCAGAATTTTTTGATTTTTTAATGGATTAAAATGGATTAAGCAAGATGCTCAAAGAAGAATTGTTACTATGAGCACAGATCATGAACATCTACACATGCAACAAGCTCTTTACCTTCTGCTTTAGGTCTGTATACAGTCAGGTTTCTTAAGTAGTGAAAAAATCATGGGAAATCTGGTTCATATGTAAAGCAAATTTTGGGAAGGAACATGCCAAGAAAAATTGTTGGTTTGATTTCCTCAAACCATTGGGGTTTTATAATACCCAAAGACAAATCTGAAGGCTTGCTTACCTCCATAGAAATAATTTCATTGTTTTAAAATGTGGCTAGAAGCATATAATTCTTGTCCAGTCACATAAGAATCCAACAATTTCTATAACATGAGAGTTGTGAATACTTGGCAGTACACTCTATTTTTCTTGGGTCCAGTTTGAGATGTAAAGGTAAACTGGTTTTATTTTCCACAGGGTAACCATAAATAAAGAAAAAAAAATAAAAAATACATGCATGATATAATCTTGGACTCATATTTAATTATGTATGATATAGGCTTATCAGTTTCAAGCTTCTGAAAATAATGGGCAGTATGAACAGGTTTTTGTTTACTGAACTTGTAGAAACGAAAACTTATGAGGCAGACTAACAACCTGAGAGAAATAATATATTTTTCTTCTTGCATTATGAAAAAAGAAACAAGCAAAAAAGCTGATTTACCAAAATAGGAAAAGCAATCACTGGATTTAGCCCACTCAACATTTCCATTCACCTCCCTGACAGGAATGGCGGTGCAGATGTTAATTACAGTTTATAGAATGTCTTGTCGAAACACCTAAGAGTTATTGTTCTGTTAATGACTTTGTCCTGTGCTTGGGTTCAGTGGCTGATTTGAGACGAAGAATGCTGAAAAGGATCACTGACACTTGGTTAGGACACCCTGTCTTTCTGTGCAAACACCAGCAAGTAATGCATGGCTTTGTGCCAACAATTTAGCTTTAGAAGAGAAACTGTTATAAAACTGTAGTTATGAGGGAATTAACAATTAATTTTAAGATGATTATTACCCTTGTTTCAAGTGAGTTATTTAATGGTGACTTCAGAGAAAGCAAATTATTAAAAAGCAATGCCAAATGCTTAAAATCATGGTGACCTCAGACTACTTTACTGATAAGACAAAAGGATGTATTTCAGGCCAATTTATTTGGTGGAACAACAGAGACAAGCAGCTGTTTCTCCACACACTCATTGGTCACACACCTCCTGCCCTTTGAAATAGGTTGGAGTTTTGCTGCTGTCTTCATTGGCTGTAAAATTTGGTCTTTTGTCACTATAGAACACAAAATGAATTTTACAGGTAAGCCTGATTTAGGAAGGCATGCACTAAAGGAAACAGACCAAATCCCTTGTGATATGAAAGTCATTCCTTTAGCATTTAGCTTCCCCATGTACTATACGAATTCTTCTTTCACAAGTTCTATAGCTCGGGACTCTTTTTCCAAGCTGTCCCTATATAGTTCTGCTTACTTCTCTTTTTTGACATGTTTTCAACTCACTTCTCATCAGTATTCCTGTATTTTTCTCCAAAAAAATATTCCTCTCACCATCTTCTCAGCTTCCTGGATGACAAATCCTTGTCCTATAAATTTATATCACTGAATTTAGTTAACAGATTTCACTGAAAATGAGTGATGGGACATTTTTTGTAATTCATTTAGGAATAAAACTTAAGGTTATTAAACACAGAATGTAAGTCAGGTAGGATTCATTCCAGCCTAAAGTTCAGCTCTAGACGGTCATATGGATGTGGGCAAGAGGCATCTGGATGTGACACCTGGGGATAAGGTTTAGGGGGGATTATGGTGGTGCCAGGTTGATGGCTGGACTAGATGATCTTGAAAGTTTCTTCCAACTTTGATGATCCTGTGATCTGAACTGATTATGAGAAAATTTCTTATATATTGGCTGCTTAAAGGATCAAGGTGATGTAGTGCTACAGAGAAGAAAAGAATACGACTGAAATAAAATTTTAGACATTTACAATGTGTATACATACATAGGAACCACAGATACATGTATTTTCTAATTTCTCCTTCTGGTTAGCAGACATCCTGTCAGTCTTGTCAGTTGGTCTAGTCAATAAAATACAATAAACCACCAAACCCAATGTTCAGAAATGAATCTGAACAGCTCTTTAGATTATACTGCTTTGACTAAATCTCCTTTAAACAAAACGAGAAGTTATGGCACCTATTATGTACACGCCTTCACTGCAGATAGCTAGATTTAGTATCTGAATCTGGAGCCATGTCTTACCCTTGGCTTTGCCATAACACTTCATCACTTTGATCTTTTAATGTGTGTGCACAGATCAGGAAACCTTTTCTGACACAGTTAATTATTTCTTCAAAACTAATTGCTGTATCAAACAACTGACTTTTTTACTTGCAAATTAAATCCTTTTGAGTTTGTCACTTGTGAGTGGATTCCATCTGGATGGAGCTCCTACTCTACCATGGCTTTCAGACCAGTCTCAAAGAACATGCTGAGGAGTTTCAGGAGAATTTTCCTAGAGAAAATTTTCTCTTTTTTTTTCTGCACTGTGACACAAAAAATAGAATGGAATTTCGTTTCTGAATTTCACTTTCACAGTATTGCAGATATCTCTCACCACAGCAGTATGGATTTTTGCAGTATTAAGGGACCAAAGCTGTAGCTGTAGGACAGTGGGCCAGGCCAACAAAACTGAAAAACTTCTGAAAAACAACTGAAACTTCCACTAGTGCTAATAGTTTGTTTGAGTGCAAGGTGAGAGGACAAACCCTCCACAAAAGTTTGAAAAGATTGATTACATCGTAATTTGTGTTTGGTCCCCCATTCAGGCATTAAGTGCTAGCAGTATTCCTGATTATAATGGAAAATTTTGTTCCCTGCTGTGGGGAGAGAAATAGCACTGAAAGCAGAAAACACCTGGCAAACACCTTGAATATAGAACTTTTTATTAACCACTGCATTTTTTTTCTTTGTTAATTAATCTATTTCACAGTCTCAGGCAATCACTTTGCAACTTCTCAGTAGTCTGACTCTCAAAGGAACATTATGCTCTGTCAGTTTCTATACCTGTGCTGTGAAAGAACATGGGAATGACATAAATATCTTGGTAAATTGTCCAGTGCTGTCTTGCACATCCCTTTCCTAGAAGGCAGCAACATTAAAAACATTAAAAACATTCTTTGTTCTAAAGGTTATTAACTGAGAATGTATTCTCTGTGTCTCTTTGCTTAGTTTTCTAAGTAAACCTTTAGAGTCCTACTATTTTACAGCTAAAAGATGGAGTTAGAAAGATCTCCTCGTTGACAAGGCTGATTAAGTAAGACTGCAACACCTGTTTGCACAAATGCCCACCTGAGCATGGGCTGCAGCAGTCACAGCACCGACTAGAAGCAGTTGCTTGAACTTATGCTAACTCTGCTGCACATCACCTAAGGTTCCTTGTCCATGCTTTGTGTGCTTTGTTCTGGTACCTGCTGTTTACTGGGGAGGCATTTACTACAGACAAATGGGAAAAATTAATCAGAGAGAAAATCCATATTCAACACCAACCCATTTTACAAATAAATGAAGTACAAAATGAGTGCTACCTGACTGGGGTGAGATAGATGTACACCCAAACTTGGAGGGGAGAAAAGCAGGCACAAGTTGCCACAAATCTATAAGAATTGATCTGAAGGAATAAAACAGAACTAAAATGGAAAATATAACACTATGACAATTGATAAACAGGAAGGTCTGACACATTTGTTTTAAGAATGGTAGATAATGTGAGATTACCATGGTAAATTACTTCATTTTTAGAAGCAAAGGAAATTGAGTAAATGTCATCTCTCTGGACTTCAGTAAAGCATGTGATAAAGTGCCATAATAGTAAATTATTTTAGTTTAGCAAGAATATAGGCTAATAGAACCTGTAGGTTGATTCAATGGGTGAAGACATGGAGCTTGAGAGAGGTTTCACATAATTCAATATCAGAACTAATCCTGAATAATATTTTTAGTAATGACCTTGATAAGGTCATACAGGCAAAGGGCTGATGCAATGTGCTTCTGACATAAAAATGGAAAGTACTTTCAGTGAAGACCAGGTTATCAGAAGAATTAAAAAAAAGACAGGAGTCCTTCTTCTGAGAGAAGATCAGGAGATTTTAGCCTTTTTCATTTAGAAGAATAAAACCAGACAAAGAAAAAGGTGAAAACCATTGATAAACAAATAGAGACATCAAATGACTTCATAAATTAAGAGACAATGTTGTCATGACAATAAAAGTGATGACAGAGTGTCTATGATAAGAGACTACTGGACTCCATCCCAACATTTAGATTCTTATATTAGCAAAAATTCCACAGTAAAACCAGCAGACTTTATTGTGCATATTAGTGGATATTTATAGTCTTGTATTTAATTGCTTAATGTCTGACTACGGCCAAGGCAGCTGATGTACAATAGAAGCTTGTGCAGCAATACAGTATTAAGACACTGTAGTCACAATGTACTGTTTCTAATACAAAATAGATAAAGGGATTTATAATTCCTTACAAAGAGAATTTGCAGCATTAAGGATAAGAATTCTTAGCATGAAGTTGGGATTTTTCAGTATGAATGCTTCCGAAAAATCTCATCTAGTAAAAGAAGGTACCAGAAGAAGGAATGATCTGACGAAATACTGGCAATTCAAATTGAAGAATACCTTTCAGCTAATCAACTAAATTCTTTAAACAGGCTCTTTCACAACGTGATTCATCTGAACTCCTCTAGGTTTTACTTTACGATGAGATGAATTGTGCCCTGAAAGTGTCTACGTCTCCCTGCTGGCTACTAAATTACCCAAAGTGCCGAGATCAGGTGTATACATGGCATCCTCAGCTTCCACAGCTGAAGCAACAGAAGACAGATCTTTCAAGATATCTCCTAAATCAAAGACAATGTGTGTGACCTTAGCTGTGTCATTTAGTTCCTCTATGTCTTTACGCTCACCTATAAAATGAAGATAATAGAATTTCCATACCTTACAGGGCAACACAGCAGGTTGTGGATTATGTAGCTCTCTAATACCATGGCAATGGATGCCCTATAAGTACTTAGGCATGTTCTAGACTGTTAAACGAGAAAGCCAAGAAGAACAAAGAGTAAAACTTGCAAACTAATTTATTTTCAGAGAGACCCATTTGATACCTCCCTGAAGCAAGGATGGGATTCCTGTAAAGCATCATAACTTAATCATAACAGTAAGAGTGATGTTTTTGAATGAGGTGGTATCCCTCCCTCCTGAATAAGAGAATTCACACAGGATATGTTTTTCTCTTTTGTCACAAGCTGTTCCATTTCTCTCATGACTTAGGTAAACAATTGCTGCATCAATTGCTGCATTCAAAAGAATCCTTTCTATTTATTGCCCACTGGCACATGATACATCCTTTTAAAATATCTGTGTCCTATATTAAGACAGGTACCAGGGAAATGTTTGCCAGCATTCAAATATTTTCTGAAACATTAATTCCAACACATTTCTAGAGTAACAGTGGGACTTATGCTAAGATACATGTGAATCCCATATGTGCAAAGGCTGATGGCAATCTTGTTTACACCAATACCAACTGACTTCAGCTAAATTATTCCTAATTTACCCTAGGATTGCTGTCAGAACCATCCTTACATTTCAGCCAGAGCTTACAAATCTCCAGCAGGAAAGTGTCTTTCTATTGTAAGGATAAATTGGCATTCATCCAGAATTCCCTGGGAGAAAGGTTTTTTTAACCACATTGATTTAGAGAAACATAGAGGCCTTATTTATTTAAAATCAAGGATATGAATATTTTAACAGCAGCAGCAGCAGCAGCAGCCATAAAGAGAAGGCAAGCATTCAAAGTTGCTTCAAATAAAAAAAAAAAAACCAACCAACTCCTGTTAGGTTGTTTAGAGCTAATGGCTGATGATAGAAGTTGGAGTGTGCAGAGAAAGAGGTACAAAGAAGTACTTGTCAATAATAAGAACAACAGCCCTATATTTACAATCCAATGTTTAAAGCCAAAATAGACATTCTTTTTCTCTGTTTGATCTCAGGAAAAGCTATCTGCAGCTCACAGGCACGAATTTGAGTCTTCTTATGTCACTCAAAAGAAGTACTGAGATAACTGCACTAGAGATGACAGACTAGTAACCCCTCTAGCAAGCCAGACCTGTGGGGGGGTGTCATGTTTTCTTTATCTGGGCTGAAAGCACTCTTCCTACTTAGAAATGCTCTCTTTTGTTCTCCCATAGTGTCTGAAATTCATTCTCAAGGGATATGAAAAGTTGAAATTCATCCCATAGAAAAGAGGTGTCTTCAATTTCCATAGGAACAAAGAATCACAAAACAAATGTAAATCCTTTTCTCTTTTTATTTCCTCTCAAGGCAGAACTGCTCTCACACATCACAAACCAAATCCCCAGCTATATCAGCTGTTACAGCAGCACTGAAGTTGGAGGGTGTCACCCCCAGTATCTGTCCCTGTAAGAGAGACATAAGAATAAGCCAGTACTATTCAATATCAGCCATGTATAAAACAATGAAATTAGATCAGTTTACTTGTAAATATAAATTTGCAACAAACATTATTGCTAACCAGACTAACTTCAGGACAAGAAACAAAAAATTATGTCTTCCTGCCGTATTGTATTTTAATTGAAAAATTTTCTTTCGCTAAAGGATCTGCACAGCATTTTACTTACTATAACTCAATTGCAACTCAAACCACATTATTCAAACCATATCCTCAAAGATCAAAACCAGAGCTCCTAATCTTAAAAGCTGGTAACATTACCAATTGAAAGGTACTACTTTACTTCAGTTAGGCAATTCTCTCATCTAAAAACAAAGCTTCCATGAGAGCAAATATATTGCTAAAACAGTGCAATGGCAAGCTTCCACAGTTTAATTTTCAGTGAGCAATCTAAGACAGTGTCCTAGTAACGGCTTTCATCTATAACTGCAAAGATCATTCAAATCTGAATTGTCAAGATCCTAATAACATACAATTTCTAGTTTTAAAATAATGCCTATGCTATTTGTAGTTTTACAAGGGCTAAGGATCTTCTGTTCTACTCCATTAACCCCATAAACTTTCATTTTGTGCTTCCTCTTGGAAACTCTCTCATACATAGAACAGTTGTTAAACCCACTTTCTTGTCCTGAAGTTCCCCTTCTGACCTCATCTACTGACCACAAATATGAGCAAATAATAAACACAAAGTCCACTTGCAGCCCAACACCTGCCAGAAGAGGAGCTATGTAGGCACAGTGGTGCCCACATGGTAATTAGCACCATAAGCATGTGACCCTGAGACCAGAACCCTGCACATAATCTCCCTTCGGAATCTTCTCTACTGCAGAATGGTTTGGGCAAAGAGGCAACTACAATTACTCTCTTGATGGTGGATTTCCACATGGTTTTATGCTTCACATGGCATATTGCTTCTGATTAAGGTCTGCTTAAGTTTTGGAAACTTAAGTGTAAATACGAACAGATGTCTTGAAGACTAAAAGTCTTTTGTCTCTGAAAGGCTTCTGCACGGTCACTGCATCAGACAGTTACAACTTCACTTGTAGTGTAAGTACTTTACTACTTGAGGTACTTGTGCTAAGAGACAATGCAAAAAGCATTGATGACTTTGTTAATTATTTCCTCTCTCAAGCATCCTATTCTTGGGTCACTGAGAAAGCAGCAAAGGGAAACGTGACTTCTGCCCCATCTAAACACTAGAGATATTATTGAAATTAGAAGTGATACAAGCTTTTAGTGACTAGCTTACAGCAGGGCAAAGTAAACAGACTATAAGACAAAAGACACAAGAACCCTCACACGCCATCCTTAGGAGTTCTGGAAAAGCTACTCCATGAACATAGTTAAAGAGCATCTGAGATAAAAGCAAAAAAAGTGCCTTTCAGGTCTGAAAATGGGGACCCTATTTCTTAGGCATAGCCACACAGTAAGCCTATCAGTGCTCTCTCTGTATTTGCTCACCATTCCTAAACACCAGACATACCACCTCTGTTAGCTGGATCCTCTAAGAGGCAAGTTATTCCTTTTTTGTCTTTGTAATCAAAAGGGTTTGCTTTGCTTTTACTTTTTCTAAAGTTTTATAATATTTACACAACAGAGGGACAGACTCTAAAATATTTACTGCCCTTAATAATTCCTTTGCCAGTTTTTACAGAATATTTACTTAGAATTTGATCCCGATTGATGGATAATTTACTGACTCAATCACCTTCAAAACTCTGAAAAAATCAATAGACTAAAAAAACAACAGATGAACAAAAACCCCATACATCTTTAAATGCTCTCTCAGTCTACCAACATCTATTAATTGTTTTTTTCATTTCAAAATGTAGGAATAACTGAAACCTTCTAATCCCATTGAAATAAATACAATAGAGAGCCTGATGTATTATTAAATTACCTTTCCTTATGGTTTTACCTTTGCCAACACAAGGAAGCATTTAACATGAAGTCACAGAAAACGCTATTGCATTAAATATACTAGGAGACTGTAGTTCTTATTTTTACCAACAGGCTCTCTTTCTGGATAACTAATATATCAACTAGAAATGTTGCATGACCTTTGCTTCATCAAAACTCTGGGTGTGATTATGGGTATTCTCAGTACAATCCAAATGCATGAAGAGAAAGAATATCTGAAAATACAACTGCAAGGAATAATAAAAAATAAATGTATAATTAGGCTAATTTCCAGACCATAGTCACAGATAAACTTTTGGGAGATTAAAAATGCACATTATTATTTTCAAATGCAAAAGATTCAAGACACTCCAGCCCAGTCTTCAGAGTATACATTTCATGTGTGATCAATATAAAAAAAAAGTAATCTCACAGCTAAATGTGCAAAAATGTGCCAAATGTGTCACCCAAATCATTCATTAACAGTAAGCTGATTAACACAACACATTTTATTTCAGAGTAAAATTCAAAGCCTGTTACGGCAAAACAATTTAGGCTTACAGGATTGTATTGAGCCCTGTTATGCTTGACCATGCTAATGTAGCTGTTTTTATTTCAGAAGCACTGGGGAGGGAAGCATGAAATCATTATTAATTATATAAATATTAAGGCCACACAACTGGCTCTATTACTGTTTTCAAATGGTAGCATCTGCAAATTCAGCCTGTAATAAACACTAATGCATCCAGAGACGAGAGTGCTGACACATGAATGGGATGCTTTGTCAGACATGCATAAAAATGTAGATGAACTGCAGGGAAAGAACACCAAAGAATTCAAAGGGTTTCTTGATTGCCTTCTTTAAAATGCCAAGAATTTAAGCTGGCCTTTCTTATCTTCCTCTACATGCATGTGACACTTTAGGAGGCCTTTCTTATTGTACTATAATTCAGTAATTGTTCCAGTTCTGTGCACCATGCCTTTCTTCCAAAGGGCAGCATGAGATATATAATTCTGGTAATGAACAGCTGCATAATTTAAGGGTCGAACTAGCAGGGCACTGTTCCTTATTTTTGTTTTCTTAGCAGTTGCCTGGGTATTCCAAGCCTATTTTGGAATACAATCCTTTGTCTGCCTTATTCCTCATAGATGATACATGTTTAGACTTGGTAATGTTCCAGAAAACAGATTTTATCAACTGAAGTTGCAGGGCAAGCTTTCCTCTTACTCTGTTTCAAAGGGCAGCAGTACAGAACTAGAACGAGGTAATTTTTTTCCCCAGCCATGAACATCCTCTGTTCTAACATGCAGACATTTTCAAACCCTGAGCAATCCTCTTTCTAAAGCATGATAGACTAAAGCACAGAGCTATCAAAGGCATTTCCACACAACATTTCTCTCACCAAGGCTAATCTTCCAAATGTTAAAAAGGTCCAGGCAGCTAGGCCCTACAAGATGAAGGCTGCATGCTGATTAATCAGCTGCTTTTTTATTCTGTTCTGGCAAGTGTTCACTATCTGTAAATAAAAGGGTTACCCTGGATTTCCTGTAAACTAAGGAACATAAGGCATCTTTGGATCAGACTCATAAAGCAACAGAGCCTTCTGCTGTCACATCCACAGGGGTAGTTTGTTTGTTCTATCACAAATATCCTTTCAGGTGTCCTGGGGAGAATGAGCTAACCTAACACAAACATCATTCTAACATAAGAAAACTACATGGCAACCACAAAGTCGCCTCATCATTAATTATGTTCTTTGGCTTCCCGCAGCACTTTAATTGTTGCTAGCTTGAGGAGACCTGTCTGCAATTTGTGTCATTGCAGAAGTTCAGGTTGGTTCATGATGTGTAGCTCAGTGGAATACAAGTCCCTCAAAGAAACACTGTCATATTAAAGAAAATACATTTATTTATGTCTCAGAGTGCTGGCTTTCTATTCAGATGGTAAATAGGTAGTGTGAAAGAGATGTGACAGACCCAAGAAGACTAGAAAGTGTCTGCAAACTGGCAGCCACTGTGGTTCACTGACAACCCGAATTACTTTCAGGCAGTTTGGCACATCTCCATTTGTCACACTTAAAAGCTTGAGCCAAAGTTATCCAATTAATACAGAGCACGGTATTTCTCCCTCCTAAAAGCTGAAACAGAAATACCAATGTTTAAGATTCACAGTGTGCATCATGACACCTATACATCACAAAGGGATGTAAAACAGTTGTAAGTAAAACATACATAACTCAACTCCCATCGCACCCTCTTGGCCGCCATTCACCTCAGCTTGTCTTCTATGCTGTGCATTCCGCCTCTGTACTATTTATTCCAGACAATGATTTCTCATGTAGGGTGAATCCCTTCTGCTGCAAATCATGCAAACAGCTAGCACAAATATTTTGTGAATATAACAAGTATCAGGGAATAAGCTTTTGAAATATCTATCTAGGCCAAGAAAGGGAAATGGTTCCCTCCCCCAGCAAGATCTTGAAGGCAAGGTGAAGGCTGCTTATTTTAAAAGTAGAAAAACCTTCATGAATCAGTATCAGTTTTTGACATTATTATATGCCCATCCATCACTGCACAGCAATAACCACTGTATCTTGTGCTATGACCCAATGCCAGTTTATATATGATTTTATTTGAATTACTGGTAGTGTAGTCATGAGGGTCAGGTTTATAAAGCTCTCATATGGATGGAATTTTTCATTGAACCACAGGATTTCCTTGGAGAATTTCCACTGTCCCTAGGTGTACAGAAGCCCTCTTTTATCCACATGAGCTTTTGGTGTTCAAAGAAGAGAAAAAAATTCAACACTTTCAAATACTATAAATGCTAATCAAAAAGACCTGTGAGGTGCTTCTTTAGATTCTCTAAGGCCAATTTAGATATTTAAAATAGACAAAAGGAAGGCTACACTCCTGGCAATCTATAATCAAAAGGTTGGAAATATACGTACTTTTCAAAGTAACCGATGATACAGATCTTTTGAAGATGCAAGGAAGAAATCACAGGGGTTAAATAATGAACAAAGAATGAGAATGGCATTTTCCCTACTCTCTGCTATTTGAAGAAAGCTGCAGATGGCCCCTTCTTTGCTTACCCCCCTTGAAGCATCCATGAAAAACTGACTTACAAAAAATATTATGAGATTCTTATCTGAGTTACTGCCCATTCCCAGTCAAAAGCTGATTTTGAAATTAAATTGGTAAGGGCTAACATTATTTCAAGTTTAGTAGAGTAAATCATATCAGGATCCTTGCCTTTAATTGCCAATTAACATCTTTTACCAACATTCTTCCCCCTTAATACCATGGTATTTTTAACTGCGAACTCCAGTAATAAATATAGCAAATTTTTCTATAATTTAATAAATATATATAAAAAAAGAAATATTATTACTCCAGTAATAAATATAGCAAAGTTTGCTAGTGAAGATATTTCAGACCAAATTTTAAAACTAATCACTGGAATATATTCAGTTTTTCAGACATTTTCCTGCTGAATTTTTCCTATATCATTTCCTCTGCTATATTTCACCTTTGAATTTACATTCCAGTTTTAAAGAAAGTATAGCTTTGCTTTTTTGTTGTTTTATTCGCAATGTTGATTAGTGGAGGAATAGTTCCTAGCAGTAGCTTGCTTTCTACATCACTGGCATATATGCACTTTGTTATGGAAAAACTTCAATAAATCAGCCTTTATGAACCACTTGATGACATTTTTTATATGAGAGAAATGGGTGTAATTGGAAAGAGGTGTTATTTCATGCCTAGACATATACATGTCTCTAAAAGTGATTATTTTAGAGTTGGGATTATTTTTTTTCACTTTTATTTTAGGCAAACCAGACAAAGAACCTAGAAGGCTAAACCACTAAGGATAACTTCTCAACTATTTCACCATCTCAGAGCCATTAAATGAAAAAGATACTACTCAAGTGATATTGAGCCTGGAATAGCTGTCCCCTGGAACAACCTCTCCCAGTCTCAGTGTGGGGAGGAGAGCATGGGGCAGGGGTTGCTCCCAGCAGGCAGTCAGCGTGCAGCCACACTGCTCCTGAGACTGCACATAGATACGGGGTACCCAGCTGGTCTCACTGCCTTGACACTGTTCCAGGCATATTTATGGTATAGGCAGACTCTGTAGCAAAACCAATAAAAGTACATCAAAGACTTTTTTGTAATTTGTGTGATTTTCTGCTAATAAAAATAGAAATGGAATTTTGGTTGTCTGAAGTTATGCATGTGAGCAAACCAATAAACATGCTCAGTTTATAAAAATAGACTTGGAGAAAGGGGAAAAACTACTGTGGCTTTTTTTACCCTCCAGAGATTCCGGCCGGCTTTTGAAAACCCGTGTAAATGCATTTCCTACACTAATTGTTACTGCCACAAATAATAACCTGGTCTGTGTCACATTTTATCCAGTCCTTGGAATTACTGCTTGCATTTCACTGTTCTGTCAAGACTTTTTCAGAAATGCTTGATTTTATTTTTACCTTCTTTTTCAAAGAGGGAGAAAAAATGCCTTTCATTCAAAAAAAAGTTTGAGGTAACTTCCAGAAGAAAAAACCATAATGAACTACCCTGTCACAAATACCTAGTGGAACTGAAAAGAGAAAACAGAAGAAGATTCATTACACTTGTCTGCGAACAGATGATTGTTTGAAAGGTCATCCAGATGAAAAATGTCCCCCAAACCAAAAACATATTTCTGATAAAGGAAATGACACCTGTAGGACAAAAGAATTGCTATACTTCTTATTTACATTAAGAAAATAAGGTGTTTTACTGGTCAAATACGCAGATTTCACTGTCAAACACACTGCCTTTCTGATGGGAAAAATATCAACATATAAATGTCTTATTTACTTCCTTTACATGCACATGCACATATAACCAGACTTTGCTGGAAATAATTTTTTTACGGAAGACAACAGTTTTCCAGATAAAGCTACTCAGTCACACTGTGAACACTGATTAGGGTATGAATCTACAATCTACAGAACAGTCTTGAATAACTGGCTATCTTTAGAGCCTTCTCTGCCCTTGTCTCAGATGCTTTGCATTCCACACTGCATTATATAAATTCTTTGCTGCAATTGCTGTCCTGCCATGTTTCCAGTGAAAAATAATTCTATTAAAAGATGCATCATACTCTTTCAGCTCAAGAAGAACATTTTCTTCAGATAAAACCTGTTGGGACATAGGCTGAGAAGCAATAAGGTTACATGAATTTAACTGAATCTAACCGGAGAATCTAGATCAAGGTTATGCTCCTCCATCCTAAAGAAACTTCTTGTGAAATATGACGAATTTTAAGCTAATGTAAAGTCCATAAATAATAGAGAGAATTCCCTCAATTAGTTGCTGCTGCATGAGAAAGTGCTGTAGGGTATGCTCTGAGTTCATAACTGAAACAGGAACTCTGCAAAGGATTTATATGAACAAATTGTACAGTGTCTCCAAACCAGAAAAATTCAGAATGCCGGGGTTTTTTTTCTGAGCACTGTATGTATGCTTCTTTTGTTCTAAATATGTCATGTCAACAGTTCTGTGTTTATTTTATGCACTGCAACACTAAATATCTCCTCAGCTGAAGTCATTGTGGTTGCGTACCAACATACAGGAGCCAACTGGCTGTTTAATGATAACAGAAATGTTTTGCTGAATGACTTGCATAATTACACAGAGACACACAATTTAGATAATGAGTTGCTTTTAGGATTTCTATGCTTGGCTGCGACGTCACTGAAATCTACATGAAACTGGAGGTTTACTAAGTAGAGGAATTCCTGTTAATGACTGATTAAAAACACATGCCTGAATGTAACTCTGATCTAAAAGAAGTATAAAGAGATTTTAATTTAAATTATGACATTTCATAGAAATGGAAGCCATATGCTTAAATTTAATGTAGTAAAGAAAATGAACAGAACTACAGGTAATAAGTACCTTTTGAGCAAAGTATCTTTAAGTGATGAACGTCTGCTCCCAGTAGCTGGCCATCATCCACATTTAACTGAAGTTAAATTTTAAAAAGAATAAAATTAAAACTAGCATAAGAATTAGAATAAGAAAGGAAAAAAATTCCTTCTTTACTGAAGACCACCTAAATCACATGTGGGTGTGTTTATAAAATTGCTTAATCATAATCCTACTCACAGGACACATTGAACCCTGTGTAGGCACATGTGTATGGATAAGCATGTCTTTCTAAAGATATACAATTCCATATAGTGATAATTGAATAAATTTAAAATTAAAACCTTAACTAGTCAACAGTATTGACAGCTTTCACAGCTCACAAATCCTTTATACTTCAACTTTAATCTTTCCAGTTTGATAACACTGCTTTATAAATTGTCTCCTAATATTGCTTCAGCATCTTTCAGTTCTGGAACAGAACACAATAATCACACTGTTCTTGTGAACATGTGGTGACTTATTAAGAGCTAACAGTGCTCAAGTAAATTCTTTCCATTGAACGATCCATTACAGTGTAATCATGACCAAGCACACAGCCCTGATCAATACAGAGGTACATAGTTGCTGTGAAACAGCTCCACTAACCAGGGTAAGTAATCCACCATTCTAAACACTTGAAGAACCAACCAATTAAGCACCAGATAAGGTCAAATATTATTGATTGCAGATTCAAGTGAAATTCCTTTTGTTGCTTTTCCTTTTCTTGATTTTGCTTGTAATCCAAGTATTATTTCCTTGAAAATACACTTTTTTTTCTTTTCTTCCAGTGGCTGCACTTACATAGCAATAGGATATGAGCGGTTTCACAAAACAACATAATGATGCATTGACTTGAAGATCAATACTGGTACAAAACCTTGGAGACAGAGAAATAAAGAGGAAAACATATTTTTCAAAACCTACTAATGGTCGAACTTCTACAGCTTTTAAACAGCAGGGTTTGACAATCCCATGAACTTTTCTAAAAACTGCCAGATAACTATAGCTTAGTAATTTAGAAATGCTAACAAAAGCTAATTTCATGTTTCTTCCATGGTCAGTGGAGAGGGAGTGTAAAATGCTATAAGAATCAAGAGTAAGGTGTTCTTAATGAATACATTTCTGTGTCTTGAGCACAGTAATGCTCTGCTACAGTCTAGTCCTATTCTTCTAATATATACAAAAGTCCAAGGTACAAACTACAGGTTATATAAGCTCTTTTTGTTCTCTTGTTTTTCTCTTTTGCTGCTTTAAAATCTTCAGTGAGAAGATGTAGATTTCACAGTTTGGAAAGCAGAAATACTAAGTATTAAAAAAATACTCAGATGCAAAACTGTTTGCAATAAAAACCACTTTATTGTCAATCATTTTTCTCACCCTTTTGTTCTTGGCCAAATTCACAAAAAACCCCAATTTTTTATAAATCCTTTTTCTTCTGTACTCTTCTGGGATACTTTGTCCTCAAAGTAGTTAACATCTTTCATCTTCCCTTCCAGAAACGTTTTCATATCACCAACACGTGGCTCCTATTTTAGACCCATGAAAAAAAGGGAGTGAAAATATTCCTTCCCAGTTGGTAGGGAGACCACCTCCAAGTTTTTTTCTTCTAAGACTCCTTCTTTCTGAGAACAAAGTCCCTTTGATGAAGTTTCACAGTGGCCAGGTGTGCTCTACATCAAGTTCCTGAATGGGAGTCTTCAGCACAGAGAAGGAAATGGGAAACCTTGATTTCTTTACCATTCTGCAGTTCTGTGGGGGAGACCTACCTCTGAAGCACCAAACTGGTACAGACTACATGTACACTACAGCAAACTTCTGGGTTCTGTGATTCCAAATAAGCCAGAGAGCTCTGCCAATCTGACAGTCACCTAGTTTCTTTGTTCACTTCAAGCACCTGACTAATGCAATATCTATTTAAAGTTCGCTATAAGCTGCTATAAACACCGATAATCAGGGCATAACAGTATTTATTTTAAGCTTCTACAATACAGTAACTTATTATATTTGGTATAGATCTGTCCTTCTGGTGTGCATCGTTTTGTTTTTCAAACATATTTAGCATGTTCTCTTAGCTTTTCTCTAGCTTTCTAATAACAATTTCATTTACCCTAAAATCATTAATAAACTTCCGCTTTGCACTGCATTTTTTGTCTGCTATCAAATTAGTCACAGTGTCATATGCATTTTTATTCATCCACAGGTAGAATGATATGCTGGTGTATTTTTATCTGTCTGTCTGCAGAAAGCTGTGAACAGAGACATGGAAATATCACATATTTGGAGAAATGCCACCTGGCACAAATCAATCACTAGGTGGCTGGATGTTGTGAAGAGAAAAAACTGGCTAAATAGAAAAGCCACTTATTAGAACCCAGCAGTGTATGCGAATTTCACATTTAAGGGTGAACCAAAATATTTGTCTTGGTTGGGCTTTGATGGTGTTTACATTACTGAGGCAGGCAAAACTAGGGAAAACATAAATCTGTTACAATTTGGCTGATGATGTTCTACTTCTTTGTTTCTTTGTTTGTTTGTTGGGGTTTTTCTTCCCCAACATACAGTAAAAGAAGAAGAAGAAAAGTTTTTATTAAACAAGGCACTGGTACTTTTTATGGGGCTACAGAGACCAACTCAGATAATCTCTTTACACAATACTTTTAAAATTTACTTTCAGCTCAGTATGAAATGGAAGTTATCACAGCTTTTCAAATCCAGTGGTGTCCTTTGATGTCATCTGTTCCCGTGGCATACATATCCTACCTGCCTCTGTATTTGTGACAGACTTCTCTATAGGTCAAACAGAAACAGAAGTGAGAAACAAATTACCTGAACTAGCAGGAACAAAGCGTAAATTTTGTAGCAGATTTGGTAGACTTAATGGAAAATTTCCCATAAAAATGTGTGGCTTTTTCCAGTGGAAAATGGAACCTTTCAGGATGTAAATGTCTACCATTTCTAAAAGGTTATTGGAGCTGAAAATCCAGGAAGGTCAACCTACAGAAAGCTGCTAAAGAATCTACATTGAAGATCTTTTGGTGTACAAGAACATATAACTGAATTAAAATACTCGATCCTTGGCTAGAAATTATTTGGTTTGATTATTTTGCCCAAAAAGGTCACATTTATTCTTCTAAATACCTCTTTTTATGGGATTCTGAGGTATAATTTGGACTGTGTATAAAACTTGATTGACTTTATATTTACCATTTTTTCCTTCTTGTCTTAACACAAAAGTAGATCAATGAGGAAAATTAAATTAGGATCAACAAACTTTCCATGCCACCACAACTGTAGTCTTATGTTAGAGGTTTTGTAGGATGTGATGCTGAGGAGCATCACATGCGAAAAATTCTGCCAAAGTCCTACTCTGCACTACCCTCTCCCCATGCTTGTTTCAAGTCCAACACCATGGCAGTGGGATAGTTCATGTTGGTGGCCTTAAAGATGACAATGAAGGATGTTCTGCAGGAAACAGGATATCCAAGTAGCAAGTCTAAGGAAGAGGTACTATAGCTAAATTTGATGTGATGAGACACATGTAATAAACTCTGCAAGTGTAAAATTAGACTGCATTTACCATGCATCATCTCACCTGCACTTGGTCCACAAATTCTGTTCTACTGGGACCCCTTTGAATGTTCCAAATCTCTGAGCACCTGTCAAACACCTGTTTGTTTGGGGGTTTTCTCTTTAAAGGAAAGCCAACTACAAAACAACCACGTTCTTTTTCTTCACCGCATTACATTCATTCTTGTGTGGACAACCAACATTATACTGTAGCACTTGCAGTTAGAAGCCATCTCCAAAAAGACTTGCACATGAGATTAAACAGATCTTATTTAACCTAGTGAAAGTACTTAGTGTGTGTAAAAAAACCAGTGTGCATGCAAGTCCTTGATAATTAATTTTCATCTTAATGAATGTATACGTGAATGCACACTAGTTTGTGAGACTGCTTCATTTTGGGTCTTCTAAAGCTGGTATTAGGATCCCAGATCTAACAGACTCATTTAACTTTTGTTCAGAGGACATCTCTTTACAGTCATCAAAACATTGTCTGATTTTCACGTGAATTCTAGTGAGTCGATCCATACAAAAAGGAAAAAAAAAGGAAAAAAGAGAGAAAAAGCACCAATTTTCTTCTGCAAATTCTCGCCAAGAAAAATCCCCTTATCATCTGTCCTAAGTATATTGCCTATTACCTCTCCTTTAAATGGTTAGAGGGTTTAAGAAACTCATTCTGCAGGATATGATGGCAAAAAAAAAGGGATGACCTTGATAGTAATTACTGCTTGAAGTACCAGTCATTTAACAAAGTTGTTTAAAAAAATACCTCCTAACCTGTGAAAATTTAATTAAATTGAATTACCACAACATATAAAGCATCTTAAGAAATAAAAAGTTCTAATAATTGCAAATTCAATACTTTTTATACAATTATCATCAGCATTATAACACCTACTGTGGATTGTTATTGTTTATGGGGATTCAGAAGGTAATAATTTACAAGATGCAATTAATCCTACTAGAGACATAGTTTAACATCAGTTTGTTCTTCAGAAAGACTGTCTGTATCTTTCTGCCAGTTAAAAAAAATTTCGCTTTTCAATCAGATACTTCATTCTATACCAAAGCAATTCAAACCACTATACCCCTGCCCCTTTCAATTATTCCCTTTAGAAGAATGCATGCAAAATAAATTTTCTTCCTTTGTTATATACATTGTGTAGTCCAATGCCAATTCTGAAATCTTTACTGGTCTAAAATTGACTTTGTCAAGGGAATCAGATACACAAGAGGTAATCGTGATTCTGAGAGAACCCTGGCTAGAATTATAGGACAGTAAGCACAGGAGCATAAATGGAAGATGCATAGACTGGACAGAAGCAATCCTTTAACAAAACTGTAATCTGCAACAATTTGCAGCAGCAGAGAATTTGCTTCACTGATTCACTGCAAGAGAAAAACTCAAGACGTATCTCTGCAGAAACACTTCTCCTCGGCTTAGCTCATCAGGCACATTGTTTTATCCACTGCTGTAAACAAAGAAAAACTGCCTGTGCTCGATGTGCAATCCTGAAACTCCATTTGATTTCAGCAATTTCATGGTTCATCTACTAGCTGAAAGAAAATTTCTCCCAAGAAGACTATGCTCGTGAAGCGCTGCCAATCTCAAACACTTAAAATTCTGAGTCAAGGATCAAAATTCAAGGTGGTTTACAGAAAAATAAAGATCACATTTGATTGCTTAGATATGCCTTTTTCTTTCTTTAAGTTCTTAAAATAATGTTTTATTTCCAAGTTTATTCCTCGGATCACAAGTAATAGGCATTTATATTACTTCTTTAACAAAAAAATTCTGCTGATGCATATTCCCATCATTCTGAACTTCTGAAATAAAAATGTTTCCAGTGACATGAACATGTAACTCTGAAGAACTGGCACTTGTCTCCTCATAAAGAAAATCCCAAGAAAAAATGCATGCAGGAAAATTTTCATCAGATTAAAGATTTTTAGAAATAGAAATCTCTTCAACATTCTGCTGATTTACTGTCTGTGGCCTGAATTGAGGTCATCTAGCCTTTCTTAGTGAAGAGAAAAACTGAGCAGAATGACAGTGAAGATGGCTTGCACTCCCTTCACACAATGTCATGGTATTCTATATTCTCTTGCCCACTCTACTGCTGATTTATGACCTCTCTGCTACTAGATATCACACAACTTCATAATGTTTTACACAAAAATAATTTGCCATTGTCATTTGCTGGCATCCCTACTACTGTTGAGAAAATATAGCAGATTTTCTAGCAAATGGCTTTACCACACAATTATCCAATTTTTAATTTTTTAAAAATAATTTTATTTAGCTGTTATACAATGCATAAGTGTTGTGCATTTCCAGCCTCAGCTCACCTGGGGGATGTGCAGGCTCTTTAAATTGTACTACTGGGGAAGAAGGGGCGAGGAAATAAAAGTTTAACTGCTCTTATTAATTTACAGAAAGAGAATAAATAAAATGAAAATAAATAGAACCTGCTGTTTAAAACTTCTATATAGTTTTGCCAAGCATGATTTAAAGTAGAATGAAGTAAAATTAAGATTAGGATAATCTTGAACTATTATTGTAGGAAGTTAACATAATTTAAATTGCCTATAGCAGCATTCAAATTTGTGTTCTTTTAATGAATTTATGATCTTTTTTTAATTGCAATAATAGTAACTTGATTATGTGATTGTAGGGTCAGATCCACAAGTATGTGACCATTTAAATATTTCTGTATTTAATACTTCTCTAGTTCAACTCACTTGACAATGTTTATAGTGCTTTTATTTTTTTTTTTTTTTTTTTAACCAGATAAACTTTGCTAAAATACTTCAAATGAAATGCCTGGGACAGTTCAATAAATGTTGTAAGAAAAGGACAAAAGGTGGTGTTGGATAGAAACTCACTGAGTTTTTACCTACTGAAAAAGTGTTAGCCAGCAACACACTTGGTGTTGCCATGATTAAAAATCTAATTAAACCAAACCTTTAATCTTATGAATCATAATTAGATTGCTTGCAAAAACTATAGATTCAATTTGAACGTTAGGAAATGACAATGTAAGATCTCAATCCCTACTTCTTGAGAATTTCAACTTGAGGACAATACTAAAGGACTTTCATTTCAAGGAATTACTGATTAAAGAAGATGTTGCTGTTTATATAAATTTGAAATATGAAAACAGTCCATTTGAAATCTTAGTCTCTCACTTTTTGTTAAATTCATTATTGTTTTTACCTAAGTGCACATACTAACATATCCTGTAGGACCAAACCCACTGAATTGTTTATAAGCAAGCACACAGAGACAAATAGTACTGAATTACAAATCTGTAATAAGTGAACTTGGTTCATGACAACTATTTTCTACTTCATTTGTAAAAATGAAAGAAGTAAGCCCAGTATGTCCTCTATTAAATATGTATATCAATGACAAAAATAAAATTGTTGCATTGAAAAGATATCAGTGAAGTCTACTCTTTCAGTAGGAGCAGTGAATGAAGAGATGATTGAAAAAGCTTTAAGCACTAGAATGAAAACTGGGTACAAATCTTGACTCACAGTTCAGAACACTTTATTAGTAAACTGAATTATCATAGGAAAAATAGAATCAGTGGGGAATCAAATCTCTGGGTAGAGCTAAGACAATACTGAAGGCAATAACATCAAAAGCCTTAATAAACATGTGTATTGTAAGAAGATGATATAGTGTCAAGTGAATTATGTATGAAGTGCTGCTCACAGGCAGGAAATCAATCATAGAATCCATGGGCTGATTATCTCTTATTGGAAGGAACACAGCATCTGATAACCTTTCAGTGCATATTCTAGCACACTAAACAAGGATAATGGTTGCAAAAGTTAAAGTTTGTTTAAAGGCAGAAATCTCCTTAACCCATTCCATAAAATAGAACTATTCTTGAGGAAGTCATAAAATGATAGGGCTTTAAGAAGCCTCCATAGATCACCTATTCTACTAATTTCTCCAGGTGGAATCCGTTATATTTATGGCATTCCTTAGAGGTGTCTGTCTTACCTGCTTTTAAAGCCCACGAATGACTGAGTCTTTGTAATCTGCTGAGAGAAATTCTTTCAGCATGCTTCCATATCTATACTGCTGGAAGATTTCTCTACTGTTCAATCTAAATCTCCTTTACTGTATTATTGTTTTATCTTATTCACTGTCTACAATGACAACAGACTTTGCAGCAGTCTGTTAAGTATTTTAAAATGCTCACATCCCTCTGTCATCTCCCCTTCATGACAAGTCAAATTTCCACAATCTTTACAAGCAGATCACTGTTTTGAAATCTCTTCTTGATCTCTTCTGTACTCTTTCCAAATGTTCTTCATCCTTCAAGTTAGGGGTCTGCTCAGAATCAACTGAAAGAGCTTATTTCTTTCCATGGACTATTAAGGGAGCCTAGGGTTATTAGCCTCCCAAGGATAAAGTTAATCTTTGTGAAGCACTGAAGTAAATAAATTGTATTTTGTAGTGTCTTGCTAGATGTCTGCAATGTAAGGACCATTGCTCCTAAAATAGCTCCCTGACTGTTATTGTATGGTAAATGATGTGAATGACTTGTTGCTATACTCACAATACAGATGGTCTCAAAATGCAGAGCTATGTGGCTTTATTATGTGACTAGGTTCTAAAGTGAGCTACTCAGCTATTTTATTAAACTTACCGTGTAGAATACTTCAATTCTCTAAGGTATGTTATGAGTCAGAAGGCACTCACTGGGTACAAACTATTTGAAGAAAAACTTCACCGAGAAATAATCAGGCCCTGTATCTGAAAATGTCTATCCATCTCACTATGCTTCTTTTGCTCATTTTTTCATTGAGAATGTTTTTATTTTTAATACTGTGTATAACTCCATCACATGATCTGAACCAGGGTCAATTGTGACTCTTCAGAATATTATTTTTTTAACCTCTGGTTGCAAACGCTAAAGCTCCCCCACCTTTGGCTCTTAGCAACATGTTTCCTCATAGGCTTTCTAACACTGTTTATTGCCTCAGAAAATCAAAACTGAAATTCAAAAGTAGACGAAAATATGTTTTCTTAATGTTGCAGCCTGTAGGTCAGCCAGTTCTGGAGAACCAAATGAACAGCAGCTAACAGTGCATACACTGTATACGTGGAATGGATATCACCCCGGTCCTTCTTCAGGACATTTTGAAAGTCACTAGTAAAACAAATCAAAATACTTGGTCAGTCAGTCCATAAAAAAAACATGACAGTTAAAATTTTTCCTCTCACATAGCAAAGTCATGATGCATGATAGTGTAAACATACAGTGCTTCCCTAAGAAAAATAAAACAATTCTGCCCTTAGAAGCCTTTTCTGAACAACAATGAAAAATACTGCTGGCTGTAAAACTGATGAGTAGGTTCTGCTCTCTCACTAGAAAACTGATGTAGATGAATTGCATTCAAAAGGAAGCAGCCAGAAGACCCAGTGTGGAAGGATACAACCTCAGAAACCCAACAGCTCCAACTGTGAGAAAGTACAAGCACACCACCTTTTGCTAGCTGCCTATTGCAATAGGTTGCCTGCAGTGACTATTTATCTCATGTTGGATAAAGGTTAATAAAGGCTAGGCACTCAATTAATTCAATATCAATCTTTCATCAGACATCAGCAGCTATTGAATTTGGCCCTCGAACAAAAATGTGTGAGGGCATCTTTCAGAGATGTTTTCTTTTAGTATCTTAAAGGAAACAACATTGATAACAACAGAGGTAAAGATGTTCTTTTGTATATCTCCTGGATGAATAAAGCTTTAAAGTAACAATGATAAAGTAAGAAAGCAGGAAATAGCGAGGGATGTTATTTCCTTGTAGCTGGTATTAACGGCAAGTCATAACTTCAGTCACACACACCTGCGCACATAACACACAAACACACACTTCTGTTTCACTGCTTCCACCAAGGTCACTCTATGCAAAATGGAACTCGCACTCCAGATGCTGAAGCCAAGGTAGTGTTTATTAATCTCAAGATGTGCTGTTTGTAAGGGGTTATCGCCTTCACGACTGCCATGTAGTAGATCTCACAAATCTCTTTGTGTTGAGCAAATGCTCATTGCAGAACGTGCATGGTCATTGTACTTGACATGCATCTGACACTATTTTTAAAGTAGCAGTTTCTACACAGAGAGCTCACAAATCTGTAACACAAAGGAATGAGGACAAACCCAATCTTTCAAAAACTTAAAATACATATTTCAAACTAGCAACCCTGGGTGATTTGAAAATACACTGAAAACAGCCTGAAATAATGTACTTGAACAGTACTTAACTTCACGTAGGAAAAATCCAAGGTAATAGTGATAAATACAAATTTTAGAAACTGATATCATCCTCTCTAATCACTACCATACAGACATATATGTTTTGTTTGTATTCTCAGGCAGCTTGATCCAGACACATCAAACAATTATCCCAGCTCTATCAAAGCAGGTTTTTTTCCTCAAAGCTGATAAATCTTTACTTGTAAGACACACAAAAGGTAAGCTAACTCTTTGATACAATCTCTGATCAGAGAAAGTCTTTGAGAGTAAGCTGAAGATAATTTATTCAAATGGGGTACCACTCTGTTTTCTCAAATACTCCAGTTAAGATCTTCTCTATTCCTATATTGGCTAGCCAATGAGATAATCTGCATAAAAACATACCCCACTGTGTGTTTCTACTGAATCAATACAACTCTCAATCCACACAAAAGCACCACCAGGATGTATTAAGCACATACTACCTGCACTCTCACAAAGAGTTTCCCAGCTGATGTGAAGAGCTGTGTGTTAATCTCATAAATTCACTCCTAGAGTCCTCCATGTGTTTCAAGTTTTGCATTTTAACAGTAAATGTGTATAATTCAAACCAGTCATTCTTCCATATAAATTGAAATTTGCTGTACAGGAATACAATGGTTTGAATTGAACAGATGAATGAGAATTATTCAAATGACTTTTCCATAAGAGAACACATGCTTTTTCATTTGAGGTATTAAGAATACCACTTCACAATCCCAGATCTGAGAAGATATCCACCTAGAGCTTGAAAATAGTACCTACACACACTTTGTGGCTGTGTTACAAAATGCGCCTCAGTGCTCAAAGAGGATTCAAAACATTGGAATTCATAGAATCATAGAATTGTTTAGGTTGGAAGGGACCTTAAAAATCCTCTGGTTCCAACTCAGATGCCACATACAGGGACACCTTTCACTAGGCCAGGCTGATCAGAGCTCTACCCAGCCTGGCCCCGAAAACTTTCAGGGATGGGGTATCCACAGCTTCTCTGGGCAACTTGTTCCAGTGCCTCACCACCCTCACAGAATGGATAACTATAGTTCTGTTACCTCCCCAGAAAATTTATACTTCTTGAAATTCATAAATCTAGTCTAGATGTCTGCATGCCTTTCATGCTGAATTTTCACTGAAGTAAAACATTTCAATCCTTTCATAGCTTGGCTTATTTTGTCATAATGGATGGAGTACATCCTGTAGCTTCCAGCATCCTGTCTGTTACCACTGAGCATAATAGCAAGTAGTTTGGTGTGGTTTACTAAATCATTTTATCCAAAAAACTCAACTCTCTCTCTACCTCTCCCTCTTCTGGGGAAGGACTGTTGTTTTCAATTTTTTTTCTATCTGGTCCTGTGGACTGAACATCCCTACCATGTGTGTATTTACTTGAAGCCAGTGTTTGGTTCAGATGCCAAAGAAGATGAGAAGGCATTTGGTGTGCACCTGCCAGAGTTTAGCTCTCTCTGAAAGAAGTCTGCCTTAAAACTGAATCAGTACACCAAAACTGCTCTGCAGTTCAAAACAACAGAGGGAAAAAAAACAGAGAAAACCAGATTTTTTTAGGACAGAAGAACAGATACAAATCAAAATACTAATGCATATGTATCCACTAGATAATCACTGTAACATTTTTTTCTTGATCCACACTGGGGGAAAAAAAAAGAATAACAATACTGACAGCAGTAACTGTAAGCCACTTCTAAGGTGATGGTGATTCCATGCTACTTCTGAGCAGCTATTCAGTCTGACATGATTAATCAGGACAGCTTATCAAGAGAAAAAATAAAATTTTATGTATTCAATATAATACGCCATATTTCTTTTTTTGGCCATATTTCATAGTACTGTCAGTAAAACACATGGCTTAGAAATATAGACCTCTGTCAGCTGTGACCAGTGACACTGCTGTCAGGAAAGTACAAAAGCATCACAAGAAGACTTCAAATATAAAACTTGTTTTGTGGTGAACACCAGTGGAAAACACTAATTACCACATAGTTCTGCAAGACTGAATTGCAAACACAAAATATACTTTTGACAGGTTATTCTCATTCTTTTTTTTTTCCTCAAGGCATTTAATGATATACAAATGTAGCAATGAAGTGCTAGATTTCATTGTGAAAGAAAGTAGATTACCACAGGCTTAATGTCATGTCCTGGATCAGATCAGGTCCTTGTCCCATAATCTCATACATTACATACAGTGAGCCCAAATCTCCTCTCCTGACCTAAATGTATGATGTGGTCAAACCCTCACAAAGCACAGCAAGTCACTAAATTGAGTGTGAGGAGGGCCCCCTCTTCTGACTAAGGCCATCACAAGCCAAATATTGACACTGCTCTTGGAGTGTTCAAAATTACTCTGCTCTTAACCTTTTAAAAATCACTCCATTGAGGAAAAAAATACTTTTGTTAAAGAATATCAATGCTGTTTCTAAAAAACATATGTATATGGTCAGGTTTTGAACTTTCCCATTCTAAATCTTCCTCAGACTTACGTTTTTCTACTAATCTCAACAGGGGTGAGGAGGTGATTTTTGGGTGTGGTGTGGGGTATTTTGCTTTTCTGTTCTTTTTGGTGTTTGTTTTCTTTTTAAAATTAGATTAGTGCAACTATAGAAGAATATGATATTGTGAAGATATCCTAAAAATAAAGAATGAATATGGTTTAGGCAGAGTGCAGCCAGACAACTTAGGTGACAACAATTAATAGGACAAAACAAATTTATAAAAGTTTCAGCTAGGTTCAGAAAAAAAAACCTCTGGTACATCACCCGGAATTTTTAAATACCCTTGGTACTACTTGCACAGTTAATACTTTCAATATTTCAATACCGTCACCTTTAAGATATACAGTAAGGCAGATACATTGCTAAACTCTGCCATTCTAAACAGAATCACCCCTGTATAAAAGCAGAATTCACTGGTGAGAGAGGTCATTAGTGTCAGAAAAATATTTTCTTTCCATTGCTATAAATTGCCAAGGACATGAATCTGATTTTTAATTTAATTTACTACGAGTTGTGGAGATACTATTGCCATACATCTGCATTAGTAAATGGCCAAGAAACCAAATAAAGATTTTGCAGCTAAGATAAAATATTAGCTCATATGAACATCAAGTGGAATTTTAGCACCTCCCTCCTCATAAGAAGTTTAACACAGATGGCAAAGGGAATATGTTTAAGGCTTTTATGGAAGTAATGATGAGTTCAGTCATACAACAGACTGAAATAGGATCTTGTCTCCAGCAGGATTTTTTCCCCCAGTGTTCATAACTGAAAGAATATATTTGGGCTATATGGGAAAATAATTAAGAATGGCTACTTTCTGCCCAGCACATTAAATTGCTAATTTTTTTGACAGACAGAGCTGAATTACTAGTGTACACTGAGACGTGAGCCGTATGGGAAGGGAAATGCAATTGCCAAATAAAGGATTAAAATGAAAGTGTGTGTGGGGGGAAATCTCTGTCAGGGAAAAAAAATTTGCATGAAGGAAGACCAAATGGCAGTATGTTGTTACAGCGTTCGAACGTGCAATTTGCAGATTGATTTCCCTGCTCTCTTTGCATAGTAGATGTAAAGATTATGCTGAAATCTAGGAAAATTTGATTGTACATGTGCCAACGTGAATTGAGAACTTGAGTCAAATGCCTGCCCCTGTTCTAACAAATTCATAATGAGAAAATAGTTCTGCAAGGCATTTCTTTGTGAACACATCCAACAAATTTTGCAGCTATGCATTTTAAGAGTGCAGGCATGCAAGATGAGGCTGTCTCACTAATTTAGGTCGTTCTTGCAACAGGACTGAATTTGTGCTTCTTTAGCCTTCTATGAGAAGCATGAATGTCACACGTCTGATATTTTTCTCATTTCTGTGCTCTCAGTGCTGTTTGGTTGGGGCTTTTTAATTACTTGTTTTTCCTATTTCTGGCTCATGTTTGGCAAGTCTGTGGCTGTTCCCATAGCAGACGGTAGAAATACTGAAACCCCTTCTCTATCCCTTAAGACGAAATATTTTTCAAATGCCACACATAGTCTGCTTGACTGATAGATCTACCACCTCTGGAGCAAAACTTGCCACTCCTATTTCCTCAGTCATCTGTTTATTTTGGAGAAGTTGGCTTTCTCCCTTCAGATACTTGTCAACATTTCCGGAAGATGTTTTAACTGGCACCCCATCAGCTGACATATCTAAGGCAGGAAGGCTGACTAGCTGTGAAAGATGTGACTCCCAACCCCAGCAAGACTCAAAGCACTGGAAATTGAAACAAACCCCTTAAGAGCATATGTTACCCTACTTACAATGAAGTTTTTGTGACATCCTTTTAATTGCAACCATATGACACTTGCTTGTAAGCCAGAGGCACTGAATATGAGTGAAAAGTCTCATGTGAAGTACTAAGCTTTGAATTTTCATAGGTGCTTTCTAAACAGATGAGTAGCTTCACTTACAGCACAAAAATACACAAAACCCCAGAAGTTTTTCTTTCCAACAGTGCAGTTCTTATACAAATCATTCCTGGCAAAAACTTATAAATACTGGCCAGCAACCAGGTTTTTAAAAATACACTGTTAACAGAGTCCCTGTTTTGTGAATAGCTTGGACTGGCAGAAGCAGAGTTAAACATACAGAATTTGGACAGAAGGAGGCAATGTAATGGATTATTTTAGTGAGTGCAAAGCATATGGCATTCCAAAATGCCTAGACTCAACTGTTAGCCTTAGCCATACATGTGTTCAAGTAGCATTCGCCTAGACACAAGTGAAGTTAGCTCATGTTTCCTCCAGAATAAAAGATAATTTTTTAATGTCTAGACCCTCAAACCTTCTTTACTGCTTTCCTTTTCTTGAAAACATCCAACACAAGTTTCAACTTTTTCACCATCTCCATTCCTTTCTCCACCTATTCCTACATCCAAACATACTTTAAGGGGTGTAGATACCAGTTACCTGACTCATTTATTTTGTAACAAGGTAGGAAGCTCCAGAGTGGCTGCCATTAGCAGGTCTTGCTTGCGCTGTGTGAGGTAGAAATGAAGGACAGCTCTACGTGACAGAGTTATGAGAATTCAGAGAGTGAGATAACATGCTGAGATACATAATTTCAGCCAAGTGTGATTAATTAAAAAAAAAAAAGAAAACTCATACAGTCTTCATTTTAAAAGTGCACAAATAACTTCAAAATATCAAATGGGAAACATTCGAGAAAAGAATAAACAAAATATAAAGAGTGAAATAAAATTGAAAGTTTTATATGCTAGATTAATCTCACTAGAGATATCCAAGTTTAGCCCTGGATGTAATGCAGTCCCAGAGTCAGGAAAGCACTTAAGCATGTGTTTAAATCTATCTCCATTTAGAGAACACTTTAGCACATGCTCATCTTCAAGCATGAGCTTTAGGAGCCATTGACCTCTATGAAACTTAAAACACAAGCTTAAAAATGTGATCCTGTAATTAAAGCTCTATATTGAATAAAGATGCTTCCCTGTAAGGGGACCCTTTGCCATGTACCTTCAAGTGGTTAAATTGAGAGAATTCTAGATAGGAGAGTGTAGCATTGAAATGGTATTGCAACATTATTGCTCAAAAAGCAGGAAAGAAAAACAGCAGCTACTTAGGCAGCATTTATGGCATATTCAGGTGTGCGAATTTTGCCTTAAATAACCATATTTCTCAAATAGTTATGGTTAGGAAGAGGCTTCCCCTATTTCTGTGTGCAAATCCCACAGGTTCCTAAGTAAATGTTTTCTGTTTCCTGATTCCATGTGATTTGGTTCAGCAGTTAGCACAGGCACCAATAAAATTATCCTTCCACTTCCGTTGTCATGTTGAAGACCCTGCCTACACTGTGGTTTCCTAATGGCTCACAGGAAAGAACCAACCTGGCAAATCTATTGTCTACGTCCTTGAAAAAACAGGCTAAAGTTTTGCACCTTCCCATCTCTCAATCAAAAAGGTTTCCAGCTGGAAACATTACAAAGGTCGTGAAGATTATGAAAAGAATGTCCAGTGGCTTGCAAAACAAGAAAGTTAGCAAGACATGACTAGCCAGTCATGATCAGCATTTTTATCATAATGGAGTTTTGCATGAGTTTTCAGAAAGCTAATGGATTTATCCTCTGCCCAGCAATAAGAAATGAATTGTCAAAACACAAATTATTTGCCAAAAGTGGCACTGGAAATCTATGTGAAGAAGGGAAATGGATATACACTAATATAATCCCAGGTTAACTGCAATGACTGAACCATTTCTCTTAAGGAAAGAAAATGGATTTGTAGAAATAAGAAAGAGATAAAAATAATCATTTTAGAGAAAAATAGAAAAAAAATTTTCACTACACGACTACATTAAATTAAATCAGTAAGATTGCATACAAATGCAAATACTAGAAACAAAAAGCAAGGACAAAGAGAAAGAAAATACTTAATACAAACATGCAAAGGACAAGATGCATTAATTGTAATGGTAAAAGTAAAAAAAAAAATAAAAAAACTTAGTTAAAAGTTAGATTTTACAAAGTAATGGCTTTGCTGAGTGAACAGAACAATTCAGAAGATAAATTCTGTGCACAGTTTCTAGAAAACAGTTTTGAAATATTTGGAAGAAGATTAGGCTGAATGTCAGAAAACATATTTACAACCCCAAATCAAAACTAAAAATAAATGCAGGGAATTAATGTTTGGAAAGAATATTGTTTGCAGCACTAAACTGTCAGACTTGAACTTTCTGGTCACAAGCTGCTCTGTGCAGATTAATATGAGAGGGTCTTACTAGCAGCAGAGTAGAGTAATTCAGAATTTTAGGTATCAGTGGGATTCATCTCACCTACCCTTATGTGTGTAACAGTGACATCAGGGAGTGGATAATCACTGCAGAGCAACTGTTACCTCCAAATGGCAGTTCCTTCCTTTCCTAAATGATTTTCAAAGAGAGGCAGCTAAATTAGAACTAGGGCTCAACAAGGAACACAGCACAGTTTTGTAGGAAGGCAGACTGAAACATCCCAGCAAAACCTGGGCTGTCTAGAAATGCTTTTAAGTGTCAAAATAGCTTGGAAATCTAATTTACTTGCAATCATGTATATTGTTACTGAAGAAATTTATATCATTCCCTCATCCAGAATCTGGTGACTATACTCATTACACCAGCACTTCAGTCAAGAGACACACGCAAGAGCAAGTATGGTCACAGGTGAGAACATCTTTAGGAGTTCTGCATACCTTAAATTTGAATCACTCCCTGGAGGTATTTTCTTCCCTTAAAAAACAGCGTGCTAGCAGTTAATAAACTTCCAGTGAGGCACCTGACAAGGTATCAAGTACTAGGATGAATCTAAGCCTAATTATATAGACAATCCTATCTGTAGACAACCTCTAATCCACTAAGAAGCTTTCCTGGAAATAGGCTAACCACAAACCTAATTTTTCCTTCTCTAAAAATGTTAGTTCTTCAGCACCTCATTTCCTGATTAAATGATAATGTACTTTCCCGGTACTGCCTTGCAAGAATTGCTACTTCAAATCTTACTTTCTATATATGTGTTTTGTAATGAATTTGTTCCTTACAATTTTTCATTAGGATCTCTAAAAGACTTATAGTGCCCTTCAAAATTGATTGGTTCAGAGTTATTTTTTTCTTTCCTTGCTACATCACCCAAACTCTAAATCTTTTAGCTACAATTTTTTTTTTTTGTCACCTCAGGCCTTACCTGCAAATCAAGTTAAACCTGAAATAATCTAAAGTGAAAATCAGAAATAGAACTTTACTGAATTAGGGAAGAACACTGAACTAGATCATCTGGTTCACATACATTCCTAGAATTCTCTGGATGAATTAGGAGCAAGGGCTTCAGATTAGAAATTTTCCTCTGTTAACAGAAGAGTTTTGTTAAAGCAGAAACAGGGTGAGAAAACCAGTTAAAACAGAAGAGTTCATCTGGAGTATTTAATGAAAAATAGATCTTGCCAACTTCAAATGTAGAAAAATCCTTATTATGAAATATGTGAGATGAACATCAAAGTTTAAAGAAAGTATTGTGATATTTCCAGTTTGCTGAAAGGCATAGTTTGGAACTAGCACAATTTATCATCAGCATTCACAATTACCTCTGTTGTAGTTTATTACTATTCACATTATCTTTTCCTTGTAGTGAAAGTATCATCAACATCCATTTGTTGTCTTTCATAGGAAACAAAATTTTCATAATGAAAAGCAAGTTTTTCAGGCTTTTAAAAATTCTTCCTGCATACAATAGAAACATGGCCTAAAGCATCGCATAGATTAAAGTAGTCTGAATTAGTTTAGTTTTGAATTCAGTTAATTGTTAGCTTTCATCCTAATAAGCTGTTTAAATAACAAGCTCTTAGATATCAAACAAGGTAATCTCTCTCTGCAACATATTATTGGCAAATTCTGGTCAGTAAGACACTGAAATATACTATCTGCTAAGCTTTCTAGTAGAAAGTCATGCCTACTCACACCCATGTGCTCAAACACAAAAATAAATGAAGTAGAAACCCAGACTGAGAAGTTTATGGACAAACTGAACCATGGCTTAGAGAAGGAAGGCATTTTAAATTAGTTATATCCAGTAAGAGTAACAGACAGAGAACCAAAACATTTTGTCTATCACCAAATACTTTCACTTCTAAATATTCCTAGGGAGGTACCAAACATTCACTCATTTCACTGCATTCCATAGTTAGCACTGATACTAATCCACCCAAAATACCATAACACATTCATCATCACATATATTCCTAACTGTACTGCTTTCTAATCTGCATCTCCTAATTATTTTCACCCTTTTCCTCTCTTTCCCATTTCTCCTCATAAAATCTCCTCTGGCAATGAATAGCATTTTATATAGAACACTAAAAATATGTGACCTAATGAAGAAGCTGTTCCCCAGTAGTTAATTTGCTCTAGCACTGGAATTTCACTTGAAGATAGAGATGTTTTGCCTGATGCTTAGAACACAATTTAAAAAGCATGTAAAGGAACTTTCATTTTCCCCTGCTGAAGGTTGTAACTGAAGCTGCACAAAGCATTTGCAACATATCAACATTTAGCTAGAAATCATTCATACCTTTGAGTCCAGCTGGTATTTTTTATAAAATCTGGATGCACTGATATCAACTGCTTAGGGGTCTTGGATATTTGTAAAACTACTTCTCAAAACTTTCTTATTCATGAGAACTTAAAATTCAAAATTCTATAAAGTAATATTAAAACATGTCTGAAACTCATCAGAACTTTCTGCAGAACTTTGCAAAGGAAAAAGAGGTAAACAAACAAACAAACAAAAATCTATCTGCAACATATTACTGGCAAGCTCATACAATATACAACAACCTGCAACAATAGATAAATTGTAACATGTAGTGTTACATAAAATCAGTGAGAGTATAGCACTGGATTTAGTAGCAGATATTTTCAAGAATTCTCCATTGAATTGTTCTCCTAACTTCTTTCTAAATCTGTTGCTGCTGCTGGCTATTCTGGGTATATTTTTTACATTTTGCTTTACCCTGTCACAAATAAGCACTTTCAGGGAAGTCCTAGGCAGAGAAAGTAGCATCCATCATCTGTTGTTTGTTTCGCCATGCTGATCCTTCCTCCACCACGTCCTCATTCGTCACAACCAGCTGTTTAATCCAGTCATAGGTTAGACATTACTTTTGGACAGAAATCATGTGTGTATGAATGCTTATTTTAATAACACCTCTGAGCATCTCTATTTTCAGTCATGTCTTTCGAATGTTCATGGAAGTAGTTCTTTAAAATGTCACACGTAAGCACATGTGTTCTTCACTGCCTAGTATGTATTTAAATGCTATTCAGTCAAAACTCCCCCCGCCAAAAAACAAATAAAACCGAAACACAACAGCACACATATTACATGGAAAGATAAGAAAAAAACAACACCTCCCAGAGTACACCTGATATTGGAAATGTCTGAAAAAAAACCAGCAACCACGGCAAGGGTTCTGAAGGGCTTTAGGTTAAATGTGGAAATGGATCTGAACGTGTTCACTTTTAAGTTACTGTCTTACACATGACAACAGGTACCGTGTAAACAATATGCAAATAGCTATCACAGACCATATGCACTTAAACAGCAGCTAACAAAACCAATCATTTAGTGAAAAAATGGTAGATCCTTCAGAGGTCTGAGACCTAGGGGCTGCTTGGTACTGATGATGAGATATAATGAGATGACACAGAAAATCCCAAATAAATCACATTTCAGAAAAAGATTTAGAAACCAGTGTATGAAAACTGTACTGAGAGTTCTCCTAAGGCCAGTGCAGGGAATTAGAAGATCATTAAGGATCGATCGTTCTTTCTAAAGAACTGGCTATTTTTGTCAAAACCTAGGAGAAAAAAAATCTGGAAAATAGTCTGCATTAAGCTAATATTACATTCCTCAAGTTTCACATATGACTAATTTATGGCAAACTTACAGCAAAAAAATACAGTAATTGGTAGCAAAAAAATCTTGCAGTTTTTCAGAAAAATTAAATTGTATGAAACGCCCTCTTTCTCCAGACACTTGCAAGTGCTTCAGAAGTTGTTTCAAAGCAATATTAATAGTTCTATAAGTAATTGCTGCTGGAGGGAGACAGAAAATGGGAACAAAACTGTAAATGATATTACATTCTTTTTCTCTGTATAGGCAAAAGTGGTCAGATATTAAAAATATACTTCCCAAGAAAGCTGAATTACTCAGAAATAGAAATACTCATTCAAAATGTGTTTCTGGGCTACATTTTTAACTCCTCTTTATAGGAATGATTATGGAAATTCCTTTGCTGGAAAGCCCGAAGGAGAAAGTAGAGTGCAAAACTATGCGTTTAAATGAAAATGGATTTAAACATGAAATATTGCAGTTGTTGTAATTCAACACTTTGGCAACATAATAATATTTTATAAAGGTTTTTCAGATATTCTAGTAAAGGAATAACTTGTCCCTGATTCATATAACATCTGGTAGCTCATAGAGTTGAGATGTAAGTATACTGTGCTCCTTTCCTCTCTTATTTCTGGCACCAAGAAGCAATATAATTACACCCAGCTTTAAGATCTGATCAGTGTGCAACCTCTGTCTGTCTTTTATGTAATAACTTTGCTACAACTCAAGTATTCATGTCCTGCTGCAATTAATCTAAATACATTCAAATAAATAAGACAGCAAAAGAAAACAGAACTTGCACACTGAAAATGAGGTATGTTCCCTGGCATTTACCCACTTTATGGAGTGATATTAAAACATAACCTCATGCTGTGTATTACACTTTACTGCCATGGTTTACCACATGCTTCTACAGCTATCATACACAACATCAAAGTTTCACTCGTGCTGGTTTCTACACTCCACTAAGGATTTAAATTTCTGTTGTGATGACTGGTTCAAATCCTTTGTATGTGAAATACCTTGGTAGTAATATCTCTGGAACAAAATGGTCCACAAAGCTCAAGATGGAACATACAATGGTGAGGAAAATGGTAGCCAAAAGATCTCCAAAAGAGTAAGCAAAGCATATTACAAACAAAAATAGCGGAATAAAATGACTTCACTGGGACATTTTTGATACAGGAAAGACGCTATGACTTACACATCCCAGGACTGTTCTCTGGCACTGAGATCAGCAGCATGTAAAGCTGGTGCTGCTGCTATTAACTCTTTTGCTCTCCAAAACAATCAGGTTGGGTTGAGGCACATCTGAACTGCCTGCTGGGGATGGTCTCTGGTCTGTTCTGACTGCTGGACTGTGCCCAGGAGCTGCTTGGAAGAGCCTTATTTGGTCTGGGCCAAAACCACAGGAGGGATAAATCTAACAATTTAACAATGCAGACAATTTGGTTCCAGTGGCTGGAAACATTCCTTGGAGCGGTTTTATTCAGGATAAATATATCCTATGTTGTCACTAGAGATTTGCTATTGATAGTCAAGTTACGTGGAAGGTATTTCAATGACATGTTTATGAATGACAGTATAAAGCCTTAATATAAAAGACAGAAGCATTGAGCAGATTTCATTTCTCATGGAGCAAAAGCTCTTTAGAGAATTCAATCAGGAAAAGATACTTGAAGCATCTACGAATATAAAATGCAAAAAACAGATATTTCAAGGTTTGTTAAATTACACAGTGAAAAATAGAATATTTTAGATAGTATATTAACATATTTTTATATTGATTATGTAATTGAGATAATCAAATTTAATTTAGAAATATGCCTTTAAATCAACAGTTTTTGAATTCAAGACATCCTAAGCGGTTTTTAGAAACAACAACAACAGCAACAAAACCCCTCTAGTTTCAGAGGCAATCACTTTAAGGTATAAAGTGACACATTGAAAACAATATTACCAAACATGGCAAATATACTAACATGTCTGAGTTTACAGGGTAGTCTATAGGCTTGTCAGACATGCCCAAAGAAAAATATATTAATAACAAATTTTATCGAATTTATTAAAGAAAACCCTCTTAGACTTCTATTTGTGAGAGGATTTATGCACCAAATAAAAAGCATTACCAAAGTTTCAACAAACTATGAAACCTTTTTTAATTTATAAGGAAACATCCAAGTTGATGAAAAAATCAAAAACACAAATCTAATAAAAGTAACACAGTCAACATTTTAAAATACCATCAGGAGGCCCTATATAAATAATAAAACCGCAAAGCTAAAAGAGAAGAAAAGTAACCTGATTACTTGTGGAATGGCATTATAAGCAGAATATTTAATTTAAAAAAATTATTTGCCTTCTTGTCTCCAGACAAGTAGGTCCAAATCTGGAAATTCTCATTCCTCTCATTCACTTTTCTCAAAACGAAACAAAACAAAACAAAACCCTCAACAATCTAAACCTGCTTCTATATAAATATTTAATTCCTTTCCTTGAAAAATAAATTGTTTTGTGTATTTTACCAAAAAAAAAAAAAATGCTGCAAGCAAACCTTCTTTTTGTTTACAGAAGAAAGAATAGAAACAAGTCCTTGGCTAAGTTGTGCTCTTGTAACTGTGTTATAGGACATGCAGAAATTCTGTTTTGACCTCTTTTAACTTCCAGAAAATAAATGGGACAGCACATGTTCAATCAAAGTGATTATATTACCTGAGGCTTCCCCCTCAAATCTGCAGCTGCTAGCTGGAAAGCAGTGAAATGAGGTCATGAGGATGAACACAATGACTTCCAGAGCTAGAGAAGCACTCCTGGATGTTCCCCCAACTGACAAAGTACTTGAGCTGGCAAATACCACCTTTTGATCAGATATTTTAATACTAGCAGATAAAATTTGTTTTGCCTGTAGTAACCAGAACTACTCTGGACATTTAAGTCATGGTAGGAAGCAGATCCTGGGCACAGCGCAGGTGTCACCCAAAAGAATGGAAAAGTCAAAGAGTTTAAGTCAGGAGAGAATCTCTGGAGGTCTCTGGTCCCCCCTGTGCTCAAAGCAGCATCACCCAAAAGATTAGCAAAGATTACTCAGGGCTTTTTCCAGTCAGGAGAACCTCTAGGGATGGAGAATTCAGAGACTTCCAGGGACACTATTCCTGTGCTTGACTGTCTTCAGAGTGAAAAAGTTTCTCCTACCTATACATAAATGTTGAGCTACACTGTGTGCTGGAAGAGAGATTAGGCCTTGTCGGCTGAAGAGAGAGCCTTGTTCTCAGACCCGGAGGTGATCCTGGGATTACAGCCAGGTCACCGGGGATGGGCTGAGAGAGGATTGTGGGTTTCTGGACAGTGTCAGCCCTATGAGATGTGATAATTGCAGTTTCTGACCTTGTAAGGTATTGTTTACCTTTTACCCTAATAGGCAATGTCTGGGAAATACTCCAAGTGATTGGGGGACACTGAGGTGAACATCTTTCCTGTTTATATGAGGTGATTTCCTGTTAGCTACTGGTATTTAAGGGAATTTCTGATGCGCAATAAAGCTATGCACCTTTTCCACCATGTGTGCGGAGTCCATGCCCATGCGTGAATACTGCAATAAACGCTGCCAAATATGCAGAGATATCTTACACTGTTTGCTTAGAAAAATATTCTTACTAGTATGCATGCAGAAAAACCGTGTATCATGGGAACTGCACAAGTGGTATGATATCACTTGTAGCTGGACTCTGACTGTCCAGGCTCCATGTGCTCATGTCTTGACATCTTAGGTGTGAAAAAAATAATCTCTTGTCAAAAACTGAGAGTATTTGAAAATTCATAAACATACTTCACTCAGTGATCCAAGATACCATTAACTGTTACTGTTGTTACCTTCAGGAGATACTCCCGTGTCTTCAAATGAATGGGAAAAGAAAATTAATATTTGCTTCTACATACTTGGTCAACTCTCAATATAACACAGCAATCATTACCACGTGCAAGCTACCATGCCCGCTTTAGGGTTTTGTGGTGAAAATAGTAAACCACTTATTCTCATCTATCAAATTACTTTGAGAGGGGACATTTCACTTTGTCAGATCTGCGTACACAGGGATAGTGAAGCCAGGTCTCAGTTTTCTTCATAACTTACACTTAAAAGGAAGTTTGCAATTTTTATAGCTATTAAAAGTTACTCTTGTAAAGAGAGGTTGCCTGCTCAGTTGTAATTTTTAAGTTTTTTATAGATGACAAAAAGACCTTGTCAGCAAGAAAGTACTACCTCGAAGTATTTTAGCATGTACTAAAACAATTTATGATACAGCTTCTAAATTAGAGAAATTTGATCATGTACGTGCTCAGGTTTCCAGCATCAGTGAAAGATTACCTGACAACAAAGAGCCAATGACAACTAATTTGCTCGTAAACAGAACTTTTATCTAAAAACACCCCAGGGCAAAGCAGAAGAAAAATGAAAAAGAATTGTAAAGGCACAATCATGTGCAATTAACCGACTCTGAGTCTTATTTTCAGGAATAAAATTTGTGATTCTGTTACTTTCTTTTTGGGCCTTGGAAAAAAAAAGAAAAAAAATACATTTTCAAAAGTTTATAGATTCTTCAGAAATGGAAAATTTTGAGGTGCAAAAAAGAAAAAGATCTAACTATCTGAGTGAGGAACATCATGCAGTTAAATAATACTGCGTTATGTGTTTGCATGCTTCAGAAATCTTGCTGAGAAATAGTATAAATAATCTAACACTTTATCTAAAAATCCCATACTTTTGAACTTCTTTAGAACTTGTTGAGTTTCGTTCATCCATTTCTACATCAAAGGAAAAAATATTTTTCTTGTGTGAACAGACTGGGCAGATTGTAGAAGCCCATTAAATATAATTTCTGCTAAGGCTGAGATTTAAATTAATTTCAATCATATGCATAAAGAGTTATGAACTGAAATTCAGAATGAAAAGATGTATTGAAATACATTAAAACTGGTAATATTCACCAGTTAATACTAAGTCAAAACTAAAAATAATTGAGAGCATTGAGGATTATGAGAGCTGTGTGTATTTATACACAAGAGAAAAAATACATTCACTGGTAAGGGAAATGGTGATTTTCTTCAGTATCCTTTAGAGTAAAACATTTTTCTATAGTTAATATTGCTGTTGATAGATGATTTTCAAGTAAAAGGGAGAAAGTAGTATGGTTGGGGACTATTTTAGTTTTCACAACAACATTATATGTATAGTTATTACTGTCTTGTAGGTATCATTAAAGAACATTTGCAAAGGTTCTCTGAGCACTCTCAGCTGCCAAATATCAAGTAGATCACCAAAAACTTAAAATACCTTTTATTAAGCAGCCAGCAACTTCATTTAAACTCTATTATATGTCACCATTATGCTAAGCAGGGCAGGGGAAGCAACTTAACTGAAGAAGGATAACAACATTTTACTCCCCATTGACACCCATCTCCCCAGCTACAAAGATAGCACATATTCATACCACAGAACTCTATTTCCTCTGAACTTCTGATGTCAGACCTTCCAGAACTCCAGCAAGAAGTGTTGTTCAGGCTCTCAGTATGCCAATTGCAGAAAATTATAGAGAAGCTGAAATGCAATGTAAAACCATGAAATGTGCTTCTTCATCTTTCAGATCTGTACTAGGCTCACCACTGATATGAGGTAAAGCATGAAAAGAGGTCCATATTCCCCTACCTTATTCATTTTGCGGCCGAATCTAGCCTTGTAAACCAGATAGTGCAGTGTCCTGTTATAAAAAATATACTGAAACAAATAAACCAACTGGAAAAAATCTGTAATCTACATTATAACATTTCCTTCATGGGCATTCAGGATCTGATTTTACTTACTTTGCTATCTGGAATGCCCACATAGAAGCTTTCAGGAAGGCGTGGAAGGCCATTTCTGTGCTAGTCTGCTACTAGGGGAAACTAGAAACACAATCTGTACCAGTGCCAAACCACCAGTAACTTTAACTTAGAGAAACCAACAATCTAGTGCAAGGTCAGCTGTAAAAAAATGTACTTCTTCTAAATATAAATGTATTTTTTTTCTTTGTAGTAGTAAATGACTGAATGAGAAAATAATGTGAAATATGACGACAAAATGAAGCATATTTACCAGCCAGATCCTACCCACAGAAGGCATGGTGTGTGTCAGTTAAAAATCAACTCTTCATTTCCAGTCCATAGGGATTTTATTTTATTTTATTTTCTTACTCTGTGCTGAATATTTTAGAATTGGAAATCATCCAGTTATAATGACAATGTTCCTAAAACTGCTAAGCATTATTCACTAATTTCAAATGGAGGAACACATACTCACCCAGTTGCAGACTGGAAATCTTACTCTGTTTTAAGGAACAAGTGCATGGAGTTATGTCTCCCTATTTTTCATATTTAAAGGGAAATGGAGAACTTGCAATGTATTTGAGATACTGAACAAGTAATCAAAATCCCTGGCAATATCTGACTGACCAGCAGGATCTCCTTACAAAGAGAAAAATGACAACAACAATCTTTAAAAATAACCACACTAATATAATCCTCTTCAATCTGGATATAAAATTGTCATAGGCTAACAGAGTTACCATGAGTTTACCATGTTTTCAGGAGTATGACAGATGATATGTATTTTCAAATTCACATGTATACGGACTAAAAAAGAGAGCCCAGATGCTAAAGTAATAAGATTAAATTAGATACTGTCAGATATAAAAAACAAATCTATCGAAAACCTCATGCACAAGCATTTTGAATAGAAGCAAATGCTTTATGGTTTATAAGGCGACTGGAATAGAATTCATTATAACAAAACTAAATATCCACATCTGAGGTAATCACCCTTTTGTAACAAATGAAAAACAAGTTCATCTAGCATAAGATTCATTTCTACCTAAAGAAGCCAGCCAAAATAGACAAATGAATTATTATCTAAAATGGACATCTTTCTCTTAAAGGTTAAGCATCTCCAATGCAGATGTGCACATTGTAAATGTCTAGAGCTAGACAAGATAGACCCCAGCTGAAATGACTACTTTAGACAACTATATTGAAATGCACCATATTGAAAAGATTTGGTCAGATTACTCCTCAGTGTATACACTGGTGCTTTAAAAAAAATTAGTCTGAGAGTCCTTACTGCTTTCACTTCTCCTTGAGAATGAATTTGTGCTTCACAAACCTTTGACTAAGTGTCTTATGTGTCGGTGTTTTAAAACTGCTGAAGTTCCAAACTACCATCTACCTTCCAGTTTAAAATTGCTGTAAATTAAACAACAGTTCTTAAATTGTCTCTAAGTGGCTATAATTAAGTCTTCACTCCTAATGATGTCATCCATTCCAAGGACAAATTCAATATGGTAAGAGGTGTAGGAAAGGAAAATTAGAACAAAATCCTATGGCTTGGCATGCAGCCACGTGTAAAGGGCATACATTAGCACTTCTACAGTTTCTGAAGGAGTTGCTGGAAAAGAATCAGTCTGGAGAGGATATGGATGACACACAGTAAAATACACAACCACCTTTTCTTATTTTGCCATATCCCTTTAATCATTTTTTATCTTGTGAATAAATGTTTACTTTGTCAGAGGAAGCTTAACTTAATTCTCCTTCATATACTTCTTTCTCAAGGTACAGCCATGCTAATAGACCAAAGATAGTCAATATTAGCATGTAAGACCAAAACCAGTTATTAACACATTCCCTGAGACTCCTCTACTTTCCTTGGAAGTTCTTATCCTTAAACCTTGTTAGATGATTTTTCATAGAGGAATCTGCAAAGATTCCTCTTTTTAACATGCTCAGGCTAACAGTAGATTATAACAATGGACAGGACAGTGAGTTTTACAGTGCGTGTAAACGGAATATAGTATTCTGAGACAATGTTGCCCCAAACCAGAGACCCCTAAAGAGGAAATTACCAGTGACAAGCTTTGCATGAAATTGCCATCACTTAGATTAAACAATAATCAGATAATTGCAAGGGACTTTTAAGAAAAGGAATCATTTTGACTGGAAGAATAAAGAGGCATGACATTTTGTGATGGGGCAGACACCTTGGAACAGAGAAGTAACAAAGCAGCACTGCAACTCCAGTGTGACACTGCCTCAAGTCATCTCATCATTGTCCTGACCTTCTTCTGGGTCTAATGGGGTCTCTGCCCCATTTGACAGCACAGGCAGCCACACTCCAGCTGAGTCATGGCACGACAAGAGGGCCACATGCGGGGGACCTCACCTTGGACTACCTGTCTGACCCAGTGGACCTTTTGCACCAGCTGTGGGTTGCAGGGAGAAGCACGGGTGCACGTCACGCACAAAGCCAGAACACTCGCAACCCCCGGAGAAAGAAGTTTGGGTGTGCACATCAGCATGCAGTTGTGTGTGTGCAGCTGGAGCTTCCTGGGGTTATTGGAGGGCACTTAGAGATGTGTAGGGGTACACTCACACTTTGTACATGTACAGTATCATGCTTTATCTGTTGTATTGCTGGTATTGATGCCAAATATATAGTTTATCCAACTGGCCTATTAATTAGACACAATTCAAATATCGATAAATCACTTTGATTTGGTTTAACCCAAGTGAGCAGAGTAATTCTTTCCTGCCACATTTGTTGTAATTAAATTTAGAATAATTACACCTATGATAAAAAAATCTAAATAATTCCCACCTATCACCTACTTAACTTATGCCCAATAAGGTCACAGAAGACTTACTGGATTAAAGATTAATCCAATTAATCCTTAAGGATTTGTAAACTAGATCACAGATCACCTCAAGAAACTGAGAGAACTTCTATTGGGCAGCAGTACCAAGCAAGTAATAAACCAATTTACTGTGCTTCACGGCACTGAAGTGTGCAATTTTTTTCTGTTTATATATTTACACGTATAGTTTAAGGTAAATAATTTTTCTCCCTGAAAAGCTGGCAAAATCAGGAACACACACAATAGCAAAAGTCATTGCTGTGGAAGTCAAGTCAACAGTCTAACAATGAGTTACCTCAGATTCACTTTGAGCTGAACAATGGAGGGCTTCTGAGATAACACAATCTGGGTTTTTTTCATTTTTTTCTTTCTTCATCATATGATCCTTGTACTTACATTTTTGCAGAACCTAACAATTGCAGCTGTGCTGGTGATTTTTATGATGGCTTCTCATCTATGTTAACCTCTGCTTGATTTTATGGAGAAATTATGATTTTAAGGATAAAAAGAGATACCAAATATAAAAGTAATAGAATATGTTAGTGCTCTAATTTTTAAAAAATCTAAGAATAATAATGATATTGTTTTCACCTAATAAATGTGTGTGCCTGCTTCCAAAATTTCTTAGTTAATATCGAAAAAAAAACCCATTAAAAAGTTACTTCATAGATACTTTTATGACATAATGAGCTGGTTAACTGATACCATGCATGTTTAAATATCTAAAAATTTCAAATTTTTTCTTAAAGTGTTGCTAATTTTCTAAACTTCTTTTTCCACATAGAAGATTCTGTTAAAATCAGTCTTACGTTGATAAAAATGGTTTAACTGAAATGTCAGATTGTGAATTTGGCTTCTTTCCTTTTGCAAGCAGAAGGTGGAGAAGTATAATGTTATCTAAAATGATTATTTCTCTTTTTCTCATATCCAGGCATTTGCCAGTGCTTAGATGCCATGGGCAACAACAGCAATGTAATTGTGGAGAATGTTTGTCCTAAACCTCTGCCAGGTTATCCTACTATATCTGACATCGTGGCCAGAGAGTTTATTCTGAATGCAGGAGTCAGTCTTCAGATTTGGCCACCACTTATTTCAGGCAAATTAATCTCTGCAGCAGGCAGTACATGGAGCAGTAAGAGATCCTTTCTATGACTTCTGCCTTGCAATGTTTCACAGTTTTTTACTTCCTAGAACTAGTGTCTGTTTTGCAGGTGAAAGTAAGTGTCATTAAGGCAGAAGATGAATGAGCAGATATACAGCTGCAAATGTCAGGGTTGTTAAAAGCATGTACTGTTGGTATTTATTTTAGCTAGATTTAAAAGTATATAGAATTTTTAATATATAAATATGTATATATGTATATATTTAATGAAGTAGATGATTAGAAAGTCTAGGTAAATACTTTTGGAGAGGATGAGTAGAGTCATGCAGTGTAATCAGAGAAAGGCTATCTAAAACCAGAGAAGCTGCTATGTTATTTCAGTCTCTTCTCTTCTACTAGCCATTTTCAAGCCTGCATTTGACTTTCTAACACTAATTGGAGTATTGACTGACCATATAAATGCTTGCCCTCATTGTTCTACTCTCACAAATTAACTAGTGAGTGCCTCCAGTTATCTAAATAAGGTGCTGATTGATCGTGTGGAAATAATTAATCAAGCCAGACCTGATATGATCTCCAGCCATGTCAGAACTTTCTTTTCTCATTATGCTTACCTAGTGCAGAATTTAAATTTACAGCCTGTGGCAAAAGGTAATGTTTTCTGAGAGGTTTCTACAAGTCAAATTACAAGGAGGAAGTCAGATTTCATTGTAATAAGACTTTAAATGAGTCCAATTACATTTCAGTTCAAACAGTCTTGTTTCAAATATTGTTCTGCCTGTCTGGCAGCATTTAATAGAAGCCAACACAGAGTTTAGTGCATTGGGGAATAATATGCCAACTTTCCTACTTGAATCAGTGGAAGCAGGCGTCCTTAGTGGACAGGCACTTAAATGTATGTAATGCAGAAACTGAAATGCTGTTACAACTGTATTTCTCCTTAACGACAAGTACACACAGTAAGCAATGCAACGCCTTTTGCTGCAGCAACTCATTTATCATGAACAAGCTTACTATCCTTCACCCTTCACCCTCCCCATGTACAAACGCTTAAAAAAAGAAAAAGATCTTTTTAACTGAAAGAGCAGGAGCAGCATACACTGTAACTTTGTTCAGCAAAATATGTTACACCCTCAGTGAGTATAAAACGTCCCCAGACGTCTGCTTGGAATCTTAACAAGAAAAGCACAGCAGAAGTGATCTTCAAAATCGTCAAATCCAGACTACTGCATGACAAACGGGTGCTACTCGCTAGTCTTTTTTGACACACTGTCTCAGTCCTGGCTGGCGCTTCAGCACAGATGTTCTTACAGGGAACTGGAGTTACCTAGCTTCTCCTCTCGACACACTAGCAATGAGACAAGAGGAGAAAGCTTTTATCAAAGCTGTCATAATCTTATGACAACACAAGGAGGCTGAGTGCTAACCCAGCTACTCCCGCAGCGTAGAAGTGTGCCTGTATTCTCCAGCAGTTATACCAGAAGTCTAAAGGCACAAGATCCCAACCTAGACTAACATTAGGTATTTGCCCAAACAGTGCAGAACTTCTGCTACTCCCAGAGACACGCCACGGCTGATAAAAGCAAAACAAAAATACAACACTGGATTCATAATTAAGAATTGCTCCTAAATGTGCATACTTCAGCAAGTATGAAAAATTCCCTTGGATAAGCTTGGTTGTGAATCCAGGCCCTAGAGCATTTTCTATTTCAGAGGTGGCAGAAACAAAGGCTGTTTTAAGTGCATATGAATCAGCTTTAAGCTGATTTTTGCATTGTTAAAATAGCACAATTCACAGCTTTCCTCCAGCCTACAACAGAAAATTTATGCTTTTACTCTTTGAATGCAGAAAGCATGTATTTGTAGTAAGGAGGAAAGAGCTGGATTCTGCACATTCAGATATATTCCTACATGAATATATCTGCAAAGTGTTTGACATTAAAACATAATTACAATAAGGAATTGTCACACAGAGCATTTGAAAGTAATGCACTTAGTTTGCAATAATATATCTTTAATAGCCCTTTCAGATCTTCACCAAAAGGAACAGAACACAAATCTGCAACATTGCCCAGCTGGGAAAATAAATGGTCATCTTGTTTCACTCATAAATGAGCACTGTTGGCAGTGAACCATTATGGGGAAATTTATTATTTCCAGTGGTAGACCATTATCAAATGCTACCAGATGCTCATCTTAATTGTCAATGTCATATTTGAAGACTCTGATGATGCCAGCTAGATTTCTACACAACAGAAAAATAGGGTTTCTTCACCTCAAAGCTGCCTATCCCAGTATGCACCCAAGTTTTGCAAGCAGGTTCATTTCCATTCTGAATGCAAAGTTTCCACCAAATGGTCCACGACTCACTGGAGGGTTTATTACCTACTGCAGAAGATTGTCCTGGTAGCTCTCCACAGCTTAATTCCCAAGAGGAGATAAATATCTGAAATGCAACTCCGCTAGTTAGACTAGCAGTACAGAGTTTGTCATTGATGTATTGTTTTATACTTTAATCATGGTACAGAATTTAAATCAAGTATGTTTAAGGAAAATTAGTAAACAAAAAAAACCCCTTCAGAAGTATTAAAATATTTATGTACTTATTTAAAACAAGCTTATTCTGAACACAGTATATCTACTCTTATATACATGCAGATATATGATATAGGCAAGGCTTTCAGTGCCACAGTTGCAAATTATGGCTCAGATTTTAGAACAGCTAATCAATTTTGGCCTCTGTTTGCAGTTTGAATGGCATTTTAAACCAGAATTGAGTAAAGTGAAAATGCCTAGCACCTTTGAACACCATGCAGTGAATATCTGTGTTTATGTAAGTGGATCAAGCCATGAGTCGGAATGTTGAATGACCATTTGGTATCATAAATAATTAAAGGAATGCCATGAAATAATTTATTACAAATGGATTTTTAAAAGTGAATCACTAAGTGCATATGACTTCCTTGCTAAGAGATCTCACTACTTCAATCACTGAATTCAAATACCATTATTGAGATCCTGCTGGGAGAGCAGCATAGGTACTTTCTGGATGGCCTGTTTATTTGCTTCCATCTCTATTCTTGCTGTGTAAATGTTCCTTGCTCTGTACAAAATACGTAACTACTCAAAAGGTGGCTACAAATAATGGGCTGAAAATGTTTGTTAAAGCTGGATTTGAAATTTCAACTGACTCCACATCAGACAACTAAACATTTTATCCACATTAGAATAAAATTTAATTCACAGTTCATTTACAGGCCAAGCCCAAAGCCAAGCCTATTAATAGAGGCTTTGATAAACATGCTTCAGATTTTATCTTGAAGTGTTGTGCTTCAATGGAAGAGGTTCTTTCTAAATTCACAGCACCCACTCCTGCCCAGGCACAAGACACCCCAGTGTCTCATTGCTCTTAGAGGCATCTCAGTCACATGCAGAGGGACTCATACTTTAAGTAAAGACCTCTTTAACAGCCATGATATTAACCCTATTTTAATCAAGGGTTTGCCAGGACTTCCATGCTTGTCAGAGCTTTATTACTCATAAATAATCACTCTGGGCTAAACAGAGCACTCAGTATTTTAGAACTGAAGATCATATATTTATAGCATTCAAAATTAAACCAACAAAAATCTTCCAGAATTTTGAAGACCTAATTGTATTAAATGATGAAGTTCAAACCTTTGTCATCTTGCACAACGGGAGACCACAATTTTTACCACATGTGATTTCTTTAAAGTACAATTATGTTTTATTTTTAAAAATTCCTGGGATCCAGAAATTGCCATCATCTCTTTTGTTATGGTGATGCCTGAGAGGCAAACCTACAACCAGAGACTAGACAGGGGTAAGGGAATAAAGGTGGATATTTATTCGAAAGGCCTTCAGAAGCACACCCTGGGCAGGCCAAAGGCTACACTCAAGATGGACAACAAGTCACAAGTTCTTCACACTGTTACAGGTTTGGTCCATTTGCATATCAGCATAAATTCGCCAATTTAACTTTAGCTAATGATGTAACTTCCCCTCAGCTTGCCCCCCTTCTCAAGATGCTGGTTTACACATTTTGGGCCTAGGACGGTCTGAGTCTCCTTGAAGAGCAAGCCTGGAGAGGCTTTGTTATGTCTATCTTAGCGTGAGAGAACAGCAGCTAACAGGCTGCAGGACAGTTCAGAGCTACACACTAGGAACACAGAATTTGAAAAATATAAAAGCGAAACCCTAAGGCATCAATGGGAACAATATTTCAAGAACATCAGTGGCTACAAGAACAGTCAGGTACAACCACGTTCCACTGCTTTCATAAGAAAACTCCAGCTTATTTTACAACACTTGGCACAGACATTAATATTCAGGTTGGGTGATGCAAGCTAGTGTTGCATGGCAAGAAGTTTATATGTGTTCTTTAAAGCCAGAATTTATAAGTGTTCTGTATTTGAATGACCATGCTCATGACTTCCTGAGTGGCCTACAGCAACTTATAAACAACAGAATTAGTCTGCAGAATAATTCATCATGTACTGGGTAGAAACACATTTTGAGAGTCCAGCCTTGCCAAAAAGATAGCAGGACACATACAAACAGTCTTGCTTCCAGTCCTACTGTATGTGCATAATTGTTTGGGAAGCACATAGCTACCCCGGACATTCAGAAAACATATTTGTTATATTAGCTAGGAACTAGTGATCCTCTTAGGCTTTCTAGACACAAGCCTTATTTATATTATATTATTTATATTCAATTTATATTCTTTTGTCCTTTTCCTTAGCATATTGAGTTATTTTGACTTGGGGCATCCAGGAAAGCAAAGAACACTGGTTATGTATGTGAGGACACACAACTGCAAAAGTATGCTTTGCTCCCTTGGATTCCATCAGGTTCACGTGGTTTCCATTTTTTGCCAGGAGCTCACTGCCCAGGATTATGTATGAGTGCTAAAAAAAAATTCTGTAAGGATAGCCTGTGGTAGTCACTTGGACAGAGATTCTACTAAAATAAAAATATGAAGAATTCATATAAAATAGTTGCTTACAAATGCCCTAAAGATAATGCCAATGTGACATATGGACAAACAGAAATAGGAATGACAGAAAAATGGAAATTTTTATCAGTAGATTCAGACAGACAGAGTGGAAAGCATTCCTAATAAAAATAAAACTATTTTTTAGATTTGAAATATTACAGAATTCTAGTGTTTCTCTCAGAAGCTGGTAAAGAAGCAGGTAAAACAATATCCCAGAAACCCAGTAATTCACTGTCCTTATATATATAATACAGGCTCAGTAGGAGGGAATTAAGACTGCAAAATGACATTAAATAACCAAGATTAATTTGCTTTACCCTGCTGAAACCACTGAGGGAAATAAATTAGATAAATTAGGTGATTACATAATGTGATGATGTAGACTAAGCAGGTATCTAGAATGAAAAACTAATAGTAATATATTGCTTAGTGAATAATTTAAAATTATGTATTATTAAATAACCATACATAAATATTTATTATTTAAGTATTTAAATAATTAAATCTCTATGTCTGAACAGACTTTTTCTGCTCTCCTGATCTTACATGTTGACTGATCAAGTTCTTTCATATTTTGTTGTTTTGTCTGAGAAAAAGTAGTGAGAATCCATTAATTTATAATAATATTGATAGAAGTGTTTAAAATGTTAATTTAACCAACACTAACAAAAAATGGTAAGTTCTTGCGACACTGAGGCTATATACTAGAAAAAGCCCATTCACTTTAGAGGATACAATACAAACATTTATGGTGACAAAATAATAGCACATTTGTACATGTTTTGCATAGGTAAAAATGACAAATCTATTCATGTACTGAGTATATGACATGGATGAAAAGAGCTGTTCATAAATAAGATTTAAATAAGCCTTTTGCAAAATATCATGAAACACATTACGTAGTGTTAATGCTATTTACTTTCAAGGGTGTTACATTTTATTATTTGGGAAAAAAAAAAACCAAAAATAACCAAAAAACAATAAAAAGCCCTCACCCAAACTGAGATGGTTTCATGAAAAATTGAATCCTAAAAAGAAAAAAAAAAGTTTTGAAGAAAAAGAAAGCAAAACAAAATAGTGTTATATTTCCAAAAGAATGTTAGAACTCAAACAGGACTTGAAAGATTATAAAAATAGACAGGCTGAAATAAGTTGGGAAAATGATAATAGAACTGTATCACAAAAGACAGGCTAAAACTACAGCACTGAAGCAAGAGACAGTACCTGTCAAAAAGCAGCATGGAATCCAAACTACTAAAGGCTAAGGGAATGTAAAGATCATTGTTATACCAGTCTTGAATTATATGAAAGGCTTTCCTGCCTAACCAAGGTTTGGGCCCATCTATGCAAATCACATTCTAGACTCAGATAAATGTCCAGGAGGACTTAAAAGCATTTGACAGCAGATGAGACCTTGATTCTTTCATTGATATTAAAAAGAAGTTACAATAAAAAACTTAGGAAAAAACCCAAGCTAGAGCAGAAACAAATGCAAGATTCTTTTTTGTTTGGATGTCATGTATATTTCCCCTCGAAACACAACAATTCAATTATTTTTTGTTCCACAGGTACCAAATCTTGCTTTGAATTTATTCCTCAGCAACACAGAGGGACCAAATTAAGGTTGCTTGTCCATGTTCCCTTGTAACCCGAAGCAGAGCTGCTGGATGATCCAGTCAGTCCATTTCACTGCAGCCAGTGCTAGCTGTCAAGAGCTGGCTAAAAAACAGTCTGATTTACACAAATCATCACTTTCCTGTTGCATATACGATCATTGTCTTGGGTTTGCACCTCTGCTTACAAGCTGATCATCTCCTGACTCATTGTAAACTCAAAGGGCCATCCATGGTATTGCACACCAGGGCTGGTCCCTGTTACTGATTTCCCATGGCACATTTCCCATTCCTGAACAAGAGATATTTACAAATCTGAATACAGGGTATTCAGGGCTGAAAACTGTTGTTTGGTTGGTTTGAGATTTTCTTCTTTTTTTTTTTTTTTGTGAAGAGTAAATAAATAAGCTTCCAGAAAAAAAGGCGCTCCTATCTCAATATTTAATCTAATTCAAATTTACAGCATATTGAACTGAATTAATTTTGGTGAATTGGTTTTGTATGTGAAGGAAATAAATACATAAATCGTGGAGTTAAAATTTTTACTCAAACAGCAAAGATTTAAGTCCAGTTTCCCAATTGCCAAAGACTTCCTCTGTAGTAACTGGCAATCCATTTCATCTCCCTCTGTCCCAATTCTCATTCCTTTGCTTGTTTAATATATCCTTTTCATTTGCTGTTGGCATGGCGGCTTTTTAACAATAGAGGCTTTTCAGAACAAATAACACCCTGTTTCTGGGATGATACGAGGATTATTCTAAGAGTTACTGTATATATACATTGCTTTATGCATATGTGTGTGTAGGTGTATACGTGAACATATCTCCATATCCATACCTATATCCTTATGTATATCTACACCAGGAATGTTTGGCCAATTCATACATATGTGTGTCTAAGAATTCATTGATTATATATATATATATGTTTAGCATAATCAAAACAGTTATTAGATCTTTGCTAAGTGAAAATAATACTAGTGAAAATAAAGATTTTTACATCTAGTATAGCTCTGTGTATGAAATCTGCGGTGAAATGTAAGTGGATACAGTAATACTACGCAGTCCACAGTTGACATATTTATTTCTTTTGTGCTAAAATTACAGTAATTTACCTATTACTAATTAATGCCAGATGGTTGTACAGAGGGATATATATTGGTGTAAAACTACAGTGCTAAGAAATGTGCATATGTTTTATGAATCACTTAATTATTAATATGCCAATATAAAAACAGTAAATAACCCTTCCACAATTTTAACATACAAGTATTTCTGCATAAAGGAAAGCATACATATTTATGATTATACACCTGTTCATAGTATTTTGTTACATAGGCCAGCTATTGCAAAAAAAAGCCATATTCCAAACTCAAATATTACACGCAGAGGGGACAAAAGGGAAATCTGAATGGACAGTTGATAATAAAAATAGGTAACTAACATAATGTAAAACTAGAAACCATATAAAAGATGCTGTCTACGAGCCTATTTCTAATACTGAGTTAGTATCTGTTTAGCAACAGACACTCACAATAAATTAATTCCACTCTTTTTCACTACATATGTGAAAACTGCATCACCTGAGAAGAAACTTTAGCTCTCAAGATCAAAACTGTGAACTGATAATTCAGGGCAAGTAGAGTTATAATAGTTACTTATCAGCCCAGCTACTTAGTATGCTAAGTATGCCAAAACTTTCCTCCGAGGTTAAAAAAAATCCAGTATTTTGAATCTTTACAAAGGGAGGTGGATTTTTCTGTTGTACTTTCTACTGAGAAACTGTATATGCCACTGCAATTTGATTTAACCATTCATATTCATTTCAGTAATTTTAATATTTGAAAGTTATAATTATTTGCAATTTTGCTGTTGATTGACCTGGATTTTTGATATATTAAATATTCTTAAAGGATAGTACACAGATGTCACTATTCATGTTGTTATAAACTAGAGTTCCTATTAATGCTGACATGCTACAAAAAAATGCACTCTAAGTATGAGAACACAAAATGTTAAAGTAAGAGAAGACAACATATCACAAATTTGGCAATATTAATATCATATCAACAAAATAAACTATAAGAAACTAAGTACAAATTGGCTTTCTAAAGTACATTATTTGTATTCACTTTCTAACCCTTCATGATTTTGTAGCATCCAGATCATGCTGCCTTGATGCTGCTGTGATGCAGGAGGTGATTTATAGGCAGAACATTTACAAGCATTCTTTATAACTACTATTATAAAATGTACCTATATCTATTCAAGACACTTGTATATCATTGACAGCTAATAGATCAAAATAATAAGTGCAAATGCTTGATCTTCTTCAATACCCAACAGTCATCAGGTTTTACGTCTGTCTTGTGAATTAGAATTCTTTTACAAGGCACACCAGGAACATCAGCTCTAAGTGGATAAAAGGTCAACCCAATGACAAGGGTAAACCCGGATCTTATTAATGATTATTTCTCACACTCATATTTTACTGTGGAAAAGTGAGTTTGCCACTCTTACTGATCACATACAAGCAAATGAGCTTAATTTATTTTCAAATTCAAACAGCAACAAAGATTTTAATTAGGTTACAAGCATGAAGTATGTATCATCAGAAAACACACATTAGCTTGGCTGTCTGATTCTAGGCTGATTTTGTTGACCTGGCATTTGGAAAAGATTCTTTTTTTTTTCCTGGCTGGTAACTGAGCCCATCTGAGAAAGAGTAAAGGAAACACAAGTACATAGTGCCATACTATCATTTTTGCAGTCACTTTCAGGGCTGCACTAACACATTCTTCCCTGTTCCAAAATTTCAACAATGGGCCTTTCATAAAGGCATTCTTACAGAACAGTGCCTGGGCCCCTCATTCAAATAAATTCAAGCTGAAGCTTCCAAGGAAAACTTCTGGCCATAATTCACATGACCTACACAAACACAGTGAAGAAAGAAAAAAAGACCGCCTAACAAAGCAACAAAAAGAAACAATGTCCCTCGGAAACAGACCATCCATTCAAGTAAAAAATTAAATACAAAGTGCTGCTATAAGTGAAAAGACCATGTGTAAAGAATACTAGCGTGTAAAACCTTCTCGCTAAAGAGATGCCATACTACCAGCTGACCTTCACACTCTCCCCCTCAGTGTAAGGCATTATGCACAGTACAGCATTTGAAGAACTAACAGAACTAACAAGGAAGAGCAAAAGAAGCAATTAGTATGCTCAGGCACAGATAGGAAGAGGAAAAAAAAAAGCAAACTAACAAAACCCAGTGAAACAACAAACACCCGAACTGCTATGAAGCTGTGTAAGAGCCCAATGTTACAGCTCACTCTCTCCCTGCCTTCCCCCTCTCAGTGCTCTCTCCTGCATATTAAACACTGGGTTCAGTAAGGGACACAGTTTTCTGGATTCTCTAATGGAGAAGCATCCTTTTTCCATTCCAAGTACATTATGTAACTGTGTAAGCAATGCAAGCCAATTCCACTGCCATGCCCTCAAGCAGCATTCATCTAATGCAAACGGCCATGGAAAAGTCTGCTGCTGCCCCACATGCAATCCCAGTCTAGGAGATACATAGTTCAGGATTTGCTACGCCTCACAGCCTTAAAGATTTCGTTATAACTTACCAATTTAATAGAAAAAAAAACAAAACCTTATTTTCATTGTGCCTGGCTCCAAAGTAATAAAGTAAACTCCCTACAGCCATAGCTAATTTTTACGTGAAAGATTTAGTTTGACTACTTTCAGGTAAACAGTTTGGGTTGAATCCATAACAAGATTCATGCTGATATTTAGAAATAAAACAGAAGCTTACAGTATATGCATTTATTGGCTGTGAGAGCAGAACTTTCCTTATCTGAACCTCCTGATTATATATTTCTGTTTATATGCTAGCATTTCCAACTATGATTCTGCAGGACAGTAAGCAATGTTGCCTTACTCCCTGTGAAAAATAAACAATGGCCCACAAGAAAACCTTCAAACAACCAAACAACCCCCCCAGTATAAAATGCTTTCAAGTAATGTGTCCTCTAGCAAATACAGGGTTAAAGACAAATAAAGTTCCAAGGAATGGATTCTTGTGTAGCAATTTTTCTCCATACAAAAGGATCATTCATGCAACCCTTGAGTTCGTGCTTTTGAGTTTTACAAATCCTATAATCTCTAGTGACCTCTGATTCCTGTGGTGCAAGTTCACAAAAAAAATCCCTAAATTATGCACTGGCTTGGCATGAAAAGTCTTTTTAATGTAGTTACTCTTCCTCTGCGTAATGGAGAGAAATTACTTGATTAAAAGAGCATGGTTAAGGAAAAAAAATAAAACCAACAAGAAAACCAAACACAAGCAACCCCCTCCAAAAAGAAAACACAAAAGGAGGGAGAGACTGGCAAGAAGAAATCAGAAGCTGAGCTTTCCCCTTACTGGTCCAGTTCATTCACCTTTGGGAAGATGGTGTTGCAGTACAGAGCGATGGGCACAAGAGGCAGGCAATGCCTGCTACTGTGGCTTTTGGGAGGTAAAGACCCACAAACAAAAAGCTATTTAATGTGTCCTTGTAAGAAGTCACTAAGATTTCTAGATTTGGTAGTAAAAATAGCAGTTTCATTCAGGTTGCTGCAACTGCTGCCAGTAAATATTAATCACAACTTGGTTGCTATCAACTAAGTAAACTACATGCACAAATCTTTAAAATAAGGTTAAAACTGTGTATTATTTTTGGCACTTTCAGTTACTGTGCTGAGATTTTTAATGCCATTTGAATGCTAAATCCATACCAGTGTTTTTTCACAGATTAAACAACATTTTTCAGTAATAAATTTAAGGCTTTAGCAAACTGAAGGGGTAGGATTTCTGTCAAATGGCTTCACTTTTCTATGCTACAGAGGTCTCTATCTGGGGACAAGTTAAAGTCCTTCATGATCATTTCAGAGAAATAGAAAACTCCTGGGTGAGGGGTTTTCCTAAAGCCAGCTGGGTAGAGATGTCTGAAAACGAAGCAATAAAGTAGATATTCAGTAAATAACAAGCATTTTTACACGTACCATCTCTTTCAAGGAGACTAAACTCAGCACATCTGGACAATCAGTTTTAGATTTCAACTTTAGGCCCTGATCAGGTTGAAGGATATCAAAAAGCAGTAATGAGAAGAAGGCATTTTTCATTAGTTTTTGTTCTCTCTGTAATGGAGTTGCAAGGTACTATTTGAGAATCACTGTTTTATTTCTAAGTTACATTAATACTAAAAAAAGAAAGGTCAAAACCATAAATGGCAGAGCTAGCTTTCGAAAAAACAGATTACTCACATGCATTTTCCTTCAAGTCAGTTTTGACTTTAATGACACAATACAAGGATAGAAGGCATAAATACCACTTTGATTACCAGTACCCCAAATACTGGTTAATATAATTAAGAGTTCGCTAGGCTGGGGTTTTTTAATTTTCTTAACTTAGTGCACTCTTTTCTTTCTTTTTCTTTGTAATTATTATTTAGGTTTTTTGGAAAAGTTGCTTTGATTTGAAATAACTGAGCACTGGGATTCCAGAATAATGGAGGTCCAGGCATGCTTGGAAAACAGCCAGGTGCCACAATTTTCACCTAAACAGCTTGCTGAGCAGGTCAGCAACTTGAGGACCATGATACTGCTGAGTATGGAACTAGAAACTAGTTACTGAGAGGCTATAAATCACAACTAAAATTTAGAGCCTACTAAAGAGTTTAAGAAAAAGAAGCATGTGATGCTTTTGGCATCCACAGTGCAATAGGGACATTGCTTATAAAGGAAAAATTGTTAGAGCATTAAGGCTCTTTTCGCCAAGATAAACCTAGTACTGTAGTTTGCTTTGTGGTTTATAAAGTCTCTGCTTTATGGTTTATAAAACCTGATGACCGAAGTCAGGAAGCAGCCCAAACAAATATTCCAGGGTTAGGCAAGTACTTCAAAAGTTTCTGGAGCTGATGGGAGAAATGTTACATGAAAGGAAAAACCTGAGTAACTAGTGCAAAGAAATGCTGGTATAGTTCTAAATGCTGAGTATAAGGCTATTTTTATTTCCCTAAAAGATATCTGAAAATAGTTTTATCTGGATTCATGTGTGTGTATTTATAGATATATCTTCATATAGAATGTAGAAAGAAGTCAGTTAAATGCCAAAGATTGGATCAGCCATAATGATAGTGATGCAACTATTCAGCATTGCTATACGAATACAAAGATAAGAAGAAGTAAACACAGAGTATATCTGTACTGTTAAATAAATGAGACTAGGGAGCAAACTGGAGCACTAACCATCCCAACTGCGGAAGCATCTGCAGCATTCTAACCAGCTCTCAGCAGGACTCAATCCCAGCACAGCTCTGTGAGAGACTGGAGAAAAAGATTATTGGTTCAAAAAAACTGGAGTGTGTTTTTGGGGGGTGCAGGGCAAGGGACTCACTGAGCAAGGACCAGGAATTTGCAAGCACACAGAACTGTTCATGTCACTGTCCCTTCAGTGGTGCCCTGTGCTGTTCCCTGTCAGCACTTCTCCAGCAGGCTCATACTGGTATCCTGAAACAGCCTTAGCATCCTTGAGGACCAGGTATGCCCAACCTGAAACTCAACATGCATCCTTTGTTTCATGCTACAAAAACCCTCTTTGATGGTTTGCAACACAGCCTTCAGATCAGTTCAAAATGTCCTGAGCTGTTACTAATGCCTTGTACAGGAGTACCAGATGGGGCTCTAAGGAAATCCACAGGTCAACACTGTGTGGAGTGGACAGAGCCAGTCTGCTCCAGAGGGACACAATCCCAAATTATGCATGTATGAACAATGCTGCAGGACTTTTTTTTGTGTGAATAATGTATTTATTCCTATGTGAATATATGATAGAGGATACAGTTGTTCACAAGCAATACTAAAAAAGTTCTACTCTGTTTATGACAGTACATTCACTACACAACTCATCAGTAAAGTAAAAAAAACCCAAAAACATAGAAACACAAAATTTAGGGCAACAGAACCCTGATCACTACTTAGTTTTAGGTTCTTGTTTTAGACAAATAAATTAGGGGGCCTTCAGTTACTCATTCTAAGCAGTGGAAAAGGTCTGGTGCACCCCATATTTCTGGGCAAGATCCTTCAGAATTCTTGAGAACTGAGAGCTTGAGAGAGCAAGTCAGTGAGAATGTGTGAGAAGAAATGTTACAGAACAGCAGAGGAAGCAAAATTTATGTTTGAAATGCTGAACAATACAGTGAGGTGTTGATAGCCTGCGGAAAGAAAAAACACGCTTACAAACCTGCTAAGTGAACTACTGTGATCTTTTTCTCTCAACAGCTGGATATGAGAAAAAAAATATATGTTTAGATGATAAATTGAAAGCAAGAGCATCAGAGCAAAGTTCGTGAAATGCTGTAGGAAATTTTAAACAGTTTTTGTTCTATCCACTTTTCGAATAAACCTGCTCTTCTTATGTTTGCTTGAAACTTTCAAGACCAGAATGTTTTATCAGTCTCATATACTTACACATTGTCTTTTCCCCACAACCTAAGTAAACAAAAAATTCACAATTACAATCCCTCAAGAAGTTCAGAGCATATATATATGCAATATTTTGACTTTTAAGATTATGTTTAGATTTATTATCCTTCTATTTGTTACCTACATCACATTTTTTACTTCATATTAATCTGACTACAGTCCTTTAAATACTTCTTGAACAATGAAACTGAATTTAATCCTTATATACCACAATTTGTCTTGCCTCCATAGGAAAACAGGTAACAGTATGCCACCATAGAGCCTTTTAAAGGATTATGTTTCTAATTATTTAAAAAAAAATGAATAAAATCTTGATGTAAAAGGAGAGCCTAAGGAAATAAATAAAACAACACGTCAGTTTCTACCTTCACATCACTGCACAAAAAGTACTAAATTCTACTTTAGACAAGAAGAAAGGAGGAGGAAGAGAATCCTACACAACGGATAAATTAAACTTCTTGACTTAAAACCTTTGTTAAATGAATGATTAAACAATAAAGCATTATACAATGAATGTGTGTTGTGGGTGTGATGAGGGGGTGTAAGTGAAGGACAACTGAAGTATTTCTGTGGAAAACGAGTAAAAATAGCTGTATTCCCATCCTTTCTCCCAAGTGATCACAGTGATTTGATATCAAATAAAAAACATACAGGTCCTCTCCTGCAATATTCACTATATGCACAAAGACATATATTTCAGAACACATGGGATCAGATTTTCATGTTTATCCTCTTATTGATAGAAGCAGCAATTAACTCCCATAAAGCCATATTTTTTTAAACTTAGAGCTGGTTAACACTTGCAGTATGAGGGGTGAGAACAAGCTACTTGAAATTCTGTTTAACCCTCATAAACATTACCAAATACTGACTATAGGGATTCTGATGAAGTAAAAAGAATTGCCAAGTCTAGCATCACATGATCATTTTCATACACTATGGAAGCCTCATTGAGTTCAACAATTTTAATTTTACCTTTCTATAAGAATTTCAAGGAAGAGCCTTTAGGGTTGATCAGCCCTCAAACACTTTCACACTTCACTCTTATCAGCTTTAAGGGAGCTGCTCAGGTACGTCTAATGGAAAGTTTGGGCCTTAGTGCTATATATCCAGACAGATTAAAATAGTGATAGGCACTTTTAGATAGCTGTATACAAAGAATATATATCTGAAATAGACAAGAAGAGATTAGTGAATATGCCACTGTTAATCATCGAAAACCTCTGCAAACATGTTTATAAACTTAACACTCTACTGAAGATACTTAAACTGGCATGCTGTTTTGGCATTTTAGTCTATAGCACTTCAAAATATACTTTTAACTTTCTAGCATTATTGAGTATGTTATAGACAAATAGATTTCCCTTTCTATTTTTACAGCCTTGCTCTAACAAATCTATAGGTTTTTTTCCAGCCACCATTCAGTCCCAATTCAGTTGCAGCGATGCACTTCTCAGAAACATGTAAAACTAGACATTATTCTATATATCCAAATGTAGCGCACCTCTCTTTATCTTGTAAATGTTTGAAAATTTTAGAGTTCCTTTTTCCACTAAGCTGAGTAGATTGTAAAGGAGGTTAGGACAAGAAATGAACAGTGGAAGTGGATAGTTTTGTGCTGTCTCTTGTCAGCCGAAGGGGAAACCATCACTTTTGTAATTAGGTCTCTTGATACATGGAAGGTTGACTGGAGAAGGTAACCTTGACTTACTATTTGTGACTAAAGTACTGTGTATATTTACAGTTCTTTAATTATAATTTCCTTTCGTGTTTAAACCTTGTGGTAAGGACAGATGTAACTCTCCTGAGTTCACGGAATACTTAGTCCAAAGATGACTTTCACCCTGTTTTATTTATTTATGTCTTGGGTGTAGAAGCTCTACAATTCCCTTGAAAGGACATATATATAAGACTCCAGTTGTACAGGCTGAAAGAATAGATATATCAGATATCAGTACAGATACGACAGATTTTCTATGCTTACACTTCATCATCTCTTTTTATTTTTTTTTTTTTATGGAAAATAAAAAGCCACCTAGTTAAACAGCTTAGAATACAGCGACGTGAAAAATCTCTCAGAATTCAGTAATGATGTGTTTGTCTTTTGGCACATCTGCTCAAATTCCAAGTCACGATGAAGAACCTATAAAAATTCTAAGTCAGTGGGAGAGAGAGAGACATTCATAAGTGTTAAAGCACTGCTGAATCAGTATTTTCACTACAGACATTTTATGGATAAGAAAGCATAGCATTTATAGTTGCAATTTCCCAGCTGGGATGTGGGAACGTATAGGCAACAAATAGAACCAAGAAGGCAGCCCAGGCCTGTTTCCTGTAGCTTGTTATCTTCATGCTTTGTTCAAACCTCACAAAGAACGAAGGGTCAACCTGGCCTTTGCTGATGTCAATTGAAAAGTTTGTCATTTACTTGAAAGGTTCAGAATTACTTATCATCTTTCTATTCTTTTTGGTTGTAAAAGAATCTTTCCAGTTAAGAAGCAAAACCTTTTTTTTGTCTGAAGGTAGCCCTAAGCAGTAAGCCAGAGAGGAGATCCATAGTACTCATTAATTTATTGGATCTGTTGAGCTTGAAACCAATATATAAAACTTGAAAGTGGTCATTACTTTTGACTTCTGTAGCTAGCAGGAAGTAAGAGCAAGAAGTTTCTCTGAGGAAGAAGAAAAGATGGCTCTCAGTGAGAAAAAAAATAATGGAAAAGAAGTGTGTAAAAGAAGAAAAATAAAATCCAGTGGTTTTCTTTCTCAGTATAGAACATTAACTGTGCTATGCTGAACAAAACAATACTTTCCAACCTTTCCAGTATTTTCCTACAGTCTGGTAGAACTATTATTTTTCAGTAATTTTTAATGAATAATCATATATAACTATATAATAATTATAAATATTTAGGTATTCAACATAAAATAGATACCATATTAGAACTGGCTGGTTATGAGCCAGCAGTGTGCCCAGGTGGCTAAGAAGGCCAAAGAAATCCTGACCTGTGAAAAAATTAAAGTGGCCAGCAGGACCAGGGAAGTGATTGTTCCTCTGCACTCAGCACTGGTCACACCTTGAGTATTGTAATATGCCCAGTTCTGGGCCCCTCAGTTAAAAAAAGACCCTTGAGGTGCTGGAGCTTGTCCAGAAGAGGCTTTAGAGAGTGAGTCCTGTGAGGAGCTGCTGAGGGAGCTGGGGGTGTTTAGCCTGGAGAGGAAGAGTCTCAGGGGAGACCTTACTGCTCTGTACAACTACCTGAAAGGAGGGTATAGCCAGGTAGGGGTTGGCCTCTTCTCCCAGGCAACCAGAGATAGGACAAGAGGACATAGTCTTAAGCTTTCCCAGGGGAGGTTCAAACTGGACATCAGGAAGAATTTCTTCATTGAGAGGATGGTAAAGCATTGGAATGGGCTGCACAGGGAAGTGGTGGAATCACCATCCATGGAAGTGTTCAAGAAACCCAGGATGTGGTACTTAGTGCTATGGTCTAGTTGGCATGCCTGTATTCAGTCTAACATTGGACTCTCTGATTTTGTAGATCTTTTCCAACCTGAATGACTCTATTAGTCTAAAAATAGTCAATATTTTTAGAGTAAATCCCAGGTCATAGTCTTTCTTTGTTTTCTAAGAACGCCTTCAACTGATATCACTGAGTGCACATTTCTCCACTGAGGAATGTATCTCTACATCATTCCAAATTTATATCCAGTTTGCATACTATGATTGAACTGACAATCAAGGGGTCTATAACACGGCTGTGTGTACTACTGGGCAATGAGGAAGGGAATGAAATTCAAAACAGCTAGATGCAAAGCCTCTGAAAACATAAAAAAAGCCAACTGATCACTGGATGAAATTTTCGACATCTATTTCAAAATGAAGCCATATACAAGAAAATGCACTGCTGTTCTGCTAGTCTCAAATCGGAAGTTAGCTTGGCACTGCATTCATCCATGAAGTTTTCTTCTGCCCTGCAACACTGGAGTGATACTGGACAGACAAACTGATGCAGGACATTGCCCCTTTACCTCAGGTATGTCTGATGAATGAGAAGAACCCATGGAGCTTGGAAAATTGGTTCCCATAGGAATGACTACTGCCATCTTTTACCTTTGTTATTTTCATTCTTTTTATCATGTTTGACAACTTTGGCTACAGAGAGTTTCTTTAGACACTGGGCAGAAGAGATGAGTATGCACTGCGCAAATACACACAGTTAGAAGTATTCTAATAGAAGATTCACTTCGGTCTTGGTATGATTTTTACAATGAAATAGAAAACACATGTTTAAGGTATCTTTCCCCACACTGACTCTCAACAAGAACCCCAAAATCTCAGCATATATTTCTTTTGGCAAGCAATAAAAACCAATGAGCTTTTATATATACATAATATATACCTGTCATTATAACATTTAAACTGTCACATTAAAGTTCTGCTGTATGAAATTACATCACAAGTAGGAAGCAAATGAATGATTCAAGATCAAGCGTACAAAAATCAGCAGCTAAAGATTTGCAAGGGACAATGAAGAAATTATCAACTTAATTCTTCATAATACCAGCCTCACAAAATTATTTAAAATATCTGTGCAGGAATTGTATGCAAAACACATAAAAATGCAAGAACTAAGGTGGGATTAATGACTGCTTCTTCTGCAGAGAACGCACATTCTTCAAAAGAACCAGGCTGACGCACTGGAGTAGGAAGAAGTATCTTTTAAATTGTTTTAGTTGCCATAAAGGGTAATAAATGCTGAGTGAGGCACACCCACACATAGATCACTTTTTTGTTTAAAATATTATTTTTCTCCGGAATTTCGTATCTGCTGTTAAAGTAATGGATTCTTCACTTGAACAAGGCTGTCAGACCATTAAATATCACTACTCAGAGATAGCCAGGACAAAATACATTGTTGCCTTATCTGCATGGTAAAACAATTTGATACATGTGAAACTACGCTTTGCAACCAATCTACAAATGAGAAAACTACGGAATACAATTGTATGAGATAAGGAGTGAAGAATAACGCCTTAAACCATAGCCAACAAATACCTTTATGTAAGCTAAATAGCTTTGTTACTCAGTTTACTCCTCATGTCCTCATTCCCTATTTTTCATTGCTCCACAAATCTCTCTAAACCAATTAATTGTTTCCAAAAGAAAACTCATGTATGGTTCTGAGCAGAGCTTTGTCCAGGCATCATTTGTATAGACATGACCACATCAGATTTGCTTCCTTTGCCCTGCACAGTCCTCTAACACACTTTCCACAAGTTGTCTGCCTGAAAACAGTCCTGCCCGCCCTCAGGACACATCTAAGGAGAGGCCACTCTCATTCTCCCTTTTGTGCTTTAAAATTCTCATGCTGAGGACTGCAGTACATCGTATTTCCAACACCCTGACCTGAGAAAGCACAGAAAAAATGATTGCTTTGTCTTAGGATGACACAGGCATTACAGAGAGCCAGAACTGTGTGCTATGTAGCATGGATACAGTAAGTCTGGTCTGGGAGGAGGTGGCCATGAGTGATGCCCTGCACATGAGCCATTCAGCACTGCTTGGCATGGGATCAGCCGCTTGGGGTGAGTGCAGCTGCAGACAACTGCTAGAAATGATTCCAAGGTGAAAGCAGGACTACCAAGTGTGGCAGCTGAAACAGGATTTCTGCGACCTGCTCTCTCTGTAATGCTACTATGAAAGTCTTCCATGCCCTCGAAATTCTGGAGATTATTTTCTGTTTAGATGTAAATATCCATGCTTGTGCTCAGCATCACTGTAGTCAACACCTCAGCTGCACACACTCAGAAAAAGAAAACAAATCAAATCAAAAAAGCTCATGAAGAAACTGTCTACTGTATTGCACTGCAGCTGAGATTTCTAACACCTTGAAGTAATTCCACCACTGTCTACATTTGAATACATGAAGAGAGTATGTCTATAACCACATACATATACACACAGAGAAGGTGTAAACTTACCGGTTCCATCCTCAAGGTACCTATAAAGCTATCAGATAAGGGGGGTAAGAACTAATCAACCCTGGTTTCTCCAGGCCCATTCACTTTTAGGAGCAGTGAAAGCCTCATCACTAAAGGAATGCTAAAACACGACAAGACACAAATTTATACCCTCAGAAGCAGCCCTGGTACCTGACTTACCATAAGTGTATGTATACAATTGGATGCACAGTTAGCTGCAATGGAAGAGTATCAGAACAGAATTAAAAAGAAGATGAAATCTTACAGAATGCAAGTTTCTGATAACAACCTGAGTCTGCAAAAAAATTTGCCTGGCATTCTGTAGTATGAACATCCCAATTGAACCTTTCCCTTGCTGTTCCTCAACACCTCTATGCCATCTATGGGAAAGCTTTAATTTCATGTCTCAGTGTAAACCATGGCAAAGATCACAAAACAATTCCCAAGTCAAAATGGAGCCTCAAGTGCTAATTGGTTTTGTGTCTCTCCCACCAATAATGACTGCACTATGTGGCACACCCCAAGGACCCATCTCTTATGGTACTAGCACCCCCAGGACAGTGACCATGTTCAGTATCAACAGAAGCACTTTTACTGCTCCACTTTGGGCAGGGAAGCTGCATGTCCTCACAATGAGTCCATTATCCAGTATCTGCAATGCTATTTCTCACAGATAATGAGTTGGACAGAACAAACTACAGGAACACGAGGATCGATAACAAAACGAAACACAACAACCAGAAAATAAACCATATGAAGCAACACTAAATGATCTAGTGCCATCTACCAAACTGAAAACGCTAGGGACATGATCAGTCTCTTCTAACACCTCCAGGGTAATACTATATAAAGGAAAGAAGGGATTTATTTAGTCTAGCAAATGGTAACAACAGGGCATTGGCCAAAAGCAAAGAACAGAAAAGTGGTGGCAGTAAATAAGAAAAGGGTATTAACTTAAAGATCAATTTGTTGCAGAAATAAGCTCCTTAAGGGCATTTGGTCAAGGCACTATCACTGTAGATGCTATTGCAAAGGCTAGATAAATCATTACTTGCAATGATGTGACATGGTTCTGCAAGGGGCCGAGAAGCTGCCCAGTCTGATGTTTTTTAGCATTATCATACAAATAATATCATAGATACAGCTCACTTGCCCCTAGGTTTCACAATTTGTTTGTAAAGCAGGTCTAAAAAAATACCAGAGATGGGAGAGACACTACTAATTTCAATGTCCAGAGGTTTTTAACATCTCGAGAATTCACTTATATTTTTAGCATCTCATTGAAATGTTGCCGAGACTCCAATTTTACACCAGCTTGTTATGCACAAGAATTGAACTATTTGTCAACACCAGCAAGATGATAACCACAAATTTCATTGTTTTAAAGTAACTTCTTTGGAGCATGTCTATTTCTAATGAAGTTGCTATCTTTGGAAAGAGTTCTTTCTTTTCCAAATGCTTCTGAGAAGTGGCAAAGAATAACTACAGAAGTATAAATTCTTAAAGAACAACCATTAAGAAGGAAACTATTTTCTTCATCTGTGGATAAAAATTTGTAGATGAGCCATTACTTCAGCAACAATTTTTTGAACGAAACAAAACGGAAATCTGAATCCACAAAAGTCTTGATTAAAGTATGTGAATTTCTTACTTTAAAAAAGACAATCACAAAATTCCTTTGACACTAACAAGATCAGGATTTCATTGAATTTCATGAACATCATCTCCCATGAGTGTAAAGATTAAAATGATAGGATTAAATAAACGAAAACCAGATTGTGTAATGCTGTGAATTTATGCTCCTAGTAACAACTAAATCTATTATGTTGAATAGGCTATTAAACAGATCTAACCAACATTTAAGTGCTGTGCCTTCTTTTGCAGAAAGTGTAATTTCATATGCACTTTCTTGGTTATAGTGATAGGAAATGACATGGAATAGGGATCAAATGAAAGCATTCACATGCCAAGCAATTAGCACACAACCACAAAGGTAACACAACTGCCTGGACTGCAACTGTGTTGCATTAGTATGAGAGCAAAGCTTATTTATAGACTCCAGAGCCTGTACCAGCAGCTAATAACTAACATCACAATACTGCAGTGCCACAGGGCTAGCTGGGATCATCAAAGACCCTATTTGGGGACTTTTCACAAAGATGATAGATGAAGTTTGCTTTCTTTCTGCTAAACATGTGGGGTTACACTGCCTTCAAAGCAATATTTTCTTCACCACTTCTCTCAGTGTTCAGTGACCAGAATATAGCAAGAACTAATTCTTAATCCTTTGAAATAATACATTATGATCACTTCTCAGCAACAAGGTTATGTAGGAAGACCCAGAAAATAATTATCCCCAAAACTTATGCTCAAGTAACCATTACACTAAATACTGTTAACTGAAAGAAAATTAGTTTTCTTATGCTCTTTATGTAGATTTGCAAACAAGTGCCCTACTCTTCAGTCTTGCATCAGGTTTCAATGTTTGTGTCCTGGTTTCAGCTGATTTCTTCACAGTTACAGCGCTGTGTTTTGGATTTGGAATGAGAAGGGTGTGGATAACACACTGATGTTTTGGTTTTCACTGAGTCAGGGACTTCTTTCTTGTCTCATGTTCTGCCAGTGAGGAGGAAAGCAAAAGAAACTGGGAGGAAGCACAGTCAGGACAGGAGACCCAAACTGACCACAGGGATATTCCACAGCTCAGAACATCATGCCCAGTGTGTGAACTGGGGGGTGTTATGCAAAAGGGCAACCTGAAAGTCTGGGTTTGGGATGGGGGGGGTCTGCCATTGGTCAGCAGGTGGTGAGCAGTTTCACTGTTCATCACTTGTTTGTTTACTTTTTGTTATCATTATTATTATTTAACATTATTATTGTATTTTACTTTATTTTCAATTATTATATGTTCTTATCTCAACATACATGTTCTACTTTGATTCTCCTTCCCATTCCACTGGGGTGGGGGAAGAGGGGGTGTGTGCTTAAACCACATTTGTGTCTTTCTTTGGTCCAGATAATTTGTTACAGGTGTAAAACTTTAACTTGGTGTCATAGAAAGCATTTGTTTCAATCCCTTTTCCTAAATACATTTTAGAAATGTAATAAAAATAAGCATTAAAAAAATGTAACCTAGATGCTGGAAACAAGTATTGTATCTTGGATACGGTAAATTTGTGACTTAAGACTAATAATTCAGTGAAATTAAAAATGCTACTAAAAAGTAATGTTAGTAAGTGTTCTTGTTTCCATTCCATGGCGGGACTTACCTTAAATGAATGTGTACTGAAAAAGGGAACTAGGATTGGTGATTCTAGTTAGTGATTCATTTAGAATGTGGGTGTTTGGGGGTTTTTTTGAGAATTTTTGTTTGTTTGTTTGTTTTGGTGGGTTTTTTGTTGTTGTTGGGGTTTTTGGTTGTTTTTTCTGTTTTGTTGTTTCAGGCGCATGTTCCAGAAGAAAAAACATTATTGTATACAGCTGATATTCTAAAGCATGCTTATTTCTTTGAATATAAGAGGCACAAAATGGCTTCTGTCATCTCTTACCTGTGCTGTGTTGCCTGATACTTACTCCAGCATGTGCACAGCTCCCACTACCACTGGGGAAAAGCAGTACTGAAAATGTTATTCACAGTTCTCAGCAACTTGGACAGATGTACACCAAAAAGATTACAGCACAGAAGGACACCAGACAAGAGGGTCTAGTGTCCATCAGTTTTCACATGGACTTAATAGCTCAAAGAACATGCTGTGGCTAAACATATGGAAGGCTCAAATTTCAAAAAGGTGTTTTAATAAATTTCAACAAATATTTTGTTGCAGTGATGGGAAAATGGTAGGGCACTGATGCAAACTGAAATAGACAGTTTGGGTAGGAAAAAAACATAAAGAAGCTTATAATGAATTAGATATGGGAGCAACCAATAACCAGGAACAAGAGATAGAAGCTGATGGAGTCTTGGAACTGCCAAGACTTTGAAGTCGTGGCTAGATGTGTGATTTCGTTTGCCAGCTTGGTAAAGAAACCTACTTCAAGTATTTCATAGTTACAATTCCTCTTGATTCTACTTAGAAGTCCATCACTAAGCTAGCATGATTTTTCCCTTACACACATCTCACATTTGTCTTCAGAAGTGCTTATCATGATTAGAGCAAATCTGTATGATTCTGTAGTCTATAGTCCATTTCCTATAAATTAATCAAGAAAGTGTCTTAAATCTTCTTTAAAAAACTGATCACAAGGTGAGTTGGACAGATTTTTTTTTTCACATTCACTGTAAAAATTATAAAGGAATACTTTATAAGTAAGAAATACATACTGTATTTCTTCTCTCCTTTTAATCACGATGATCCAAGTAGATGTGAACATACAGCCATGAGTTATTTTTACTTGGGAAAATAAAAAATAAAAATTGTCCTACTGTTGTGGGTTAACCCTGGTGGGCAGCTAAGCACCACACACCTGCTCTCTCACTTCCCCCATCCAGCCTTCACTGGGACAGAAGAAGAGGAAAGGAAAAAAAAAATAAAAGCAAAATAAACCACTTTGTATCAAGATTTTAAAAAATAAATAAAACAAAAGAATAATATAGAAGGAATTATTTAATAAGTAGAAGAAGAGAAAAGATGAAAGAGTGGAAAGCAGAGATGGCCTTGCAAACAGTATTGGGCAAAAGATAGATTATTAGCGCCTTATCATTACGGTTTTGGTCAGAAATCTTAAACAAAGCATCATATGAGCTGCTATGAAAAAAATGAACTCCATCCCAGCCAGGTCCAGTGCATGTACAAAATATCAAAAGTTACTAACAGGTAAATTAATTTTAAGCAGAACATTTTATTGGGTATTTCCTTTCAAAATCAGAACAGCTGTGATTTTAAACAGGGGTATCAAGGCTGTGTTTTACAAATTTTCCACCTACTTTCATATTTTAAAATAGCTGAATTCAAACTGAGGTTGTCATTTTTGTGGGATGCTGGGACGTGGGGAGGCAAAGAAAAACTCTGGAGACACAGATAAACTGTAACAAGCAAAAATAAGTTTTCAGGTTAAATTTGTACAGATTAATAAATTACTGAAAGAACTGCATTAATATTTTAATCTTAGCAATTATGCTTGCTAGCCTCCCCTTCTGATGGCTCTAAACTATACAGGCAATGATATAATTGTGAGTGCTCTCTGATATTGCATTGCATAAATTATCAACTTAGGTTGACAGCTGTCACACAGAAATAAAGATAAAGCCTATATATTTTAATTAATACATTTATTAAATAAGAATTAGGAGATTACCAACTAAATTGAAAAGCTAACCTATAATTATCATAGTTTTAAATGACAAGTTAAATGTATAATCAATTAAAAGCCTAATTCATTAATATAAGGAGAATTTCAGCAACTTTTTTTTCCCTGCATTTGTAGTTCTTTAATTATAAAAGAATAGGTCAAATTATCTTGCTTTTCAATGATGTTCTTGTAAAAGTTACATGAAATTAATGTGCAATTAAAGAAAGATGAAATGAACTTTTAGCTTTGCAGGGCACTTATGTGGCTCCTAAGAGAATAAATTAGGGAGTAAAAGCCAAGGGCTTTATGTCAGTGTGGAAATTGATTACTGCTAAGCAAAAGAGTATTAAGCAATGAATAAACTATAAAAAGTGTGATTTTAATTTTTTTTATTTTAGTGGAATTAATCAAAGTTACCATCAATGCTGGCAGAGCTATCTGGCTTACTTCACCTAAGCAGATTTTTATCACACATAGTATCATGGCCCTTTGTGTGAGCAGCCAAATCAAGGCTTAGATGCTTAGGTACTGTGACTAAGGGGTCACTGACTTTAACAGGAGCTTTCACACCTCTTTTAGATGTGAGCACCAAACTTTTCTCTGTATGTATACATGTGTTTAAGGGTTTCTATTTCTATTTGTATTCTTTGGGTTCATCTGTCAAAACTTTATTCCGGGTTCTGCTGGCGGCAGCAGCATGGGATCAAGAATTGTATGAAGCATCCCCACCCCGACTGATTTCAGTACTCCTGCTCTTGGTCACAATTTTTAAGAACGATGACACTACGCTTGTTCCCTTAGAAACACCAAATTCCTCATTTATATCCACAATGTTCTTGACTGTCACCTTTAGCATGAATACATGACAGAGGAACATTAACCATAATTAAAAATAGCAATTTTTAAATGTAATATAAAATTTATGTATTTCCTAGGAATTACAAAAATCACAGCGATAGTTACAGCGTCAGTGATTGAGAGGATTTAAAGTCATTCAGACATTACTATTTTCTCTTACCGTTTTCTATTACAACTATATTAGTCCCAGCTAGTCCGTTTTTTTTTCCAATCCACTTCGTGCTTATAAATTTAGAGCATTATGAAACGCAATAACTAAAATAAGTAAATGACTTTCAGACAATCCAGGGTGAAATATCATTATAGCAATAAGAATTATCAATTACATTGTTGGATAATAGTATGAAGCAGCTTGTGAGCTAAATAATGTAAGCATTTATCAAGAAAACTTTTTTTTTTTTAAAAAAAAGAATATCCACAGCAACAACCTCAGAAAGATACAGTTGTTTGGAAGATTCAGGAGAAGAATTTAATTTAGATAAGCGTTTCATATTTCACAGATTTAATATGACAATAGTTAGGTATTTTGATTATTTGAGAGGCCCTCCTCATAGTATCTATAAAATTTTTAAAAGTAGTAAATAACATTCCTGAATGTGTTTGCTATTTACATAGAGAAAATAATTCATTCTGTTTACTGTACTCTCTATTTCTCTCTTAGAAAGGGATTGGTATCTCAGGCTGAGCTTTTGTGACCCCAGATGAATAAATAGGATAGCAAAGGGCTATATTCATAACCTTTAGATCCCTGAATTTACGCTTTGATGAAACATACTTTGCCAGAGAAGGAATTAAACTAGAAACTGCCTCTTAAGGAAGGGATAGAGAAATCCATTAAGTCTCGGCTGGATTCCTTGGTGTTTCAGGGAATGTCAACAAATTAGCCTATACTATTTGTGCCTCAAACAATAACAAGCTCGGTGATGTTTAGAATAGAACATAGTGAACTGAAAATGCAAAAGAACAATTTAGAAGAAAATATTTAAGGTAATGTAATGAAAATAGAATTAAAATACACATAGCAATGTTTTAATCTCAAAGCTACTGAGTTCAACATCTATTTCAGAGAGGGCAACTTCATCTCATTTATTGGGAGAGGAGAAGTAAGATAAGAAGCACATTGGTGAAGGCTTTAATTCTCCACTTTGAAAAAGCAAATGAGTGTTTAACAACTTCCTTTTGGCAACAAACTCAAACAATTTTTAACTTAAAATATGATTAGCTTTCTTTAACTGCTGTCACCCAGATCTTAAATCTTGCGTTCATCTTCTTACCCCAGTTTTAAAATGAAGTCAGCTGAATTCTGAATGTCTTCTGAATTCAAGCTGAGGACATATTTGAACATGCCTTAGAAGGCAGCATCTGTTGGCCTTACTCTTTTCCAGCACAGGGTGCCAAACTTATGATCAGAAAGAAATTAAAGAAAATGCACTTTGTGTATGGAAAGAGTAATTTTCATTTTCTTTCATTATCTTTAGACTTTCCACTGTTCATTTCTTTTTAATGTCTTGCCTATCCATTTATGAGATAGAAAGAATTAAGCTTCCTTATTCACCTGCTCTACACTGCTTGTTTCCTCTTTTAACTACATCTTTTTAAAAATCCACCTTTTTACTGCAGCCATTAACAGACTTGCCTTAATGAAAAAAAAATCAGAAATGGAATATATATTGTCTTACATATTACAGTTTTACAGTGACACAGCATGAAAAGCTTCTGGAGGTCCCAGGGAAATCACAATCCAAAATTACAAATGTCTGTCAAAATAGTTTCAGCATTGCTTCAACACAGGATTCATTGCATGGTTTAAAGACACAGGACTCCATTACGACTTCAGAATTTATGAGTAAACCAATATCTATGGTAAGGAGAAATTAACCATTACATATAATTAAATGTTAAGCAGCAGCACATGAAAGAGACTAAAAAATAAAGGAAAATCCAACAATGTAATTGTTCAAATCTCACCACCGTTAAACTCTAACAGGGGAATTAAAGATGCATCTAGCAATCATTGAAAAGCCATACTGCATAAGACAACATTATCAATAAAAATGAAATATATTCAGTAATTTTTTTCTTATTTATTGAAAAGCTAGACTGCTGAACATGCATATAAGAACATGTAGAATACATATCATTTTTAGAAGTTGTATTTAAAGTATGTGTTCAAGTTCATGTGTTTACTGAAGCATACTCAGTGCCTATAAATATGCACATTATTTAAACTTGAGTTCCACATCTCTCAAAACCAAGATTATCTTGAGGTTCATAAGAGAAGTTCTTTCACTCCAGGTTAAATTATAAAATATCTGTATTTTAGTCGGATGATAATTGTTATATTCCAAATGGAAGGGATAAGATTTGAGCTGAATATGCAGATAAAATTAAAGTGTCAGTTACCCATGAATTTTAGCTGTGGGCTGGTAACAGAGATGTTTTTCAAAAAAAGAGGTAATCTGATGTTTTCCAAGTTGTTACTTCATTGCTGATAACGTTCCAAGCTGTACAAATAGCAACAAACAAATCCCTATGTTCTCCTACAATGGACGTTAAAAAAGCCTGTCACAACTGCAATGAAGAAGCTATAGAATGACTGTGTGGGAGGTTTTATCAAAGCCAGCAATATTCTGAACAAAGGCCTTATCATACACTTGCTTCTGGATCATATTAATTGGTTTCTTATCACACTAGCCAACTCCCCTCTCCCTAACACCACACAAAAGTGAATAATATGTTAAAACATTGATAATACTTTAAGACTTATTAACAACTTTCATGAGATTAGTTTCTTCCTTTTTCACAAGCGCTCAGATCATACACTGTCAAGTACTTTTCATATGTATTAGCTGAAATGAAACCATTAAGGCAAGAGGCAGGCCAGAGATATGATATAAAGGCCTCACTGTTTAGGTAACTTCTACTGGCAATATGCACCTCATATGATAGATGATTATGGTTCATAAAACAGTCAAACAAAAGGCAGCCTTAGCATCCCGTCTTCACAGTGCAGCCACAGCAATAACTCGGGTTCTTGGAATACCTCTGTTCATATCTATGACTTTTGCATCAAGGGGTGATAATGTCCTCATTCCTTTCCCTGTATTTCCAGCTAGTTGCTCTCTAATAACTGTCCATCATACTAGTATGGTATCAAAATTAAGGAATGTATTGGAGCTGATGCAATCACTGACAAAGGATAGAAACATGTCTTTATAGTTGTCATTTAGGAATTTGGATAAGAAAAATATTCCAAATTGAATTAACACAAAGTTAAAATTATACAACATTTCTGAAAAGAAGCTGACAAATGTCCTCACACATACACATCTCTATGCTGTAAGAAAATTAAGGGGACATTGCCAAAGAGGGAGCTCTTGTAACTGAATAGGCAGGATGTATTATGTTTTTTGTAATGCAAATGGTTCATCTACCTCGGGATCCAGCAGAGCATTTGGGAGGGTTACCGTAAGATCAGCAAAAGCAGAGGGTTATGGGAAACTTTGCATGTATCTGTGCTCACTGTTTTGTTACTGGGTATTAGCAATATTTTAATAAAACCATATATAAGTGTAATCAACACTGCAATTTGACTAATAGCATTATAGTATCACCGAATCAGAGAATGACAGAATATGACCGTGCTGAGCTGGAAGGGACCCATCAGGTCGTCATCAAGTCCAACTCCCGGCCCGGCGCAGGACCAGTGACCCAAGAGTTACAGTATGTGCCTGAGAGCATTGTCCAAACCCTTCTTGAACTCAGAGAGGCTTACAACATGGTTTTATTTTGACTAGGCAGTACAAGTATTGAATAAACAATCAGCAAGTTCCTGGTGCTTCATAAGGTATATTCCTTAGCCAACACAAATTTCACAGGGGATGGCATGTGTCCATGTAAAAATTATCTGTATCATACCTATTGCCCCTAGCATGTACAACAAATTTATTTAGCTAAACAGAAGCTCAGCACAGGTATCCCTTTACCTGTGACTGTATTAATGGTATGATCTGCAGCCCTTTTGAATCTTCAGACGTGTCTACTATCTCCTATTATCTGTATTAAAATGCAGGTCTGAAAAGGATAAAATTAACCCAAAGGCATTTATAACAGCTGTCTCTGTGGGCTGCAACTTTTTCTCAAAATCTGGGAGAGCTGGGAACATGTAGATGGAGCTACAGTCATGGCTTTTACTCAGCTGTCACCCTGAAATGGCTAGCACAGATGAGATACTGCAGAAAGAAGCAATGAGTCAGATATCCACAACTGACATAGTTTACTTTCCTTTAGGAACAAGAGTAGAAAAAATGACAGCTATGATTTTCTAAAGCACAATCTGGTCTCAGCTCTCAACTCCTGAACAGCAAGAATTGCACTTCGTTTTTCTAGAGGCAAAATTTCACAGCAGTATTTCTTTATCAGAAGCTGTAATAGAAGTACAGTGTTGAAGATTAAACTATAGTCTTGAAAACTGTGGCAGTGACCCATTATCTAAAATTTCAGTTCTAAATTTATTTCTTTTTTTAGTCAGTTCTGTAAATAGATCTTCTCTGTAGCATTCCACCCTCTGGACTGTAGCTATAATAGGACAGCTAAATCCTAATAGATAATAAACCACCTATGAATCCCTCCCTTTCAAATACATAGTATTTGCATATGAATGAAAGCAGAACTATACCTCAACACGTATTTTAGGCATGAATTACATTATAGTGTCCCAGATTTTCTATTTATCTAAGTTTAGAGTGCTCTTGTTTCCTCCAGTTAAGACTGAGTTTTTTAATTTTGGGTTTAACATTTATTTTTCTAAGAAAAATGCCTTGAAGTAGGAAACGCAACAGAGACTATATAGTATTTCTTAGCTGTAACCCGGAAATCAATGGATCAAAAAAATAATACAAAATCCCCTACCAAACCATCCAATAAACAACCAAAAACAATGCCAAGAAATCAAATGGAAATAAAATAAGCAATTTCCCAATATATGTTTATTTAGGTGCATTTAGAAAGGGGTAGAGATGGAGATTAAATTTATCTAATCATTAAAAAAAAGCATGTGACCTGTAATATTTCTACTGTGATATGAGAACATTTGTCTTGATTAGTACTATAGGTTTCATTTCTAAGGACAGATAACAGCTATGAAAACACATACATACGGTTGTATGTACGCATTCATAAATACTTACACGTACATACTTCACTAATACCAGTGGTTCATATTGATGTAGTCAAAGAACAGTATAGTATAAATCTGTTAATGCTAACATACCACTTCTGTAATGTAATCATCATTAACATTGAAAGCAATAAAGGTATAGAAAGAAAAAAAAAATTAACTAACTTTATTTTTATTAGAGCTTGTATATGCACAAATTCATTAAGAAACTAAGAGTAATAGTTAAGACAGTAAGTAATTAAATGGCATAGTTTTAGATTTAGAAACATCTTCAAGAACTACATGTATTGCACTGATCAAAAATTAAAGGTACTCTGTTTTCCTAAATATCATGTCTGAGCACGTGCCTTCAGGACCACATCTTGCTCAAGTATAGTACACTTGCCTACCCTAGTCATTTTCTATTCCTAATCTAACCTCTCTGTGAAGTACCAGCAAAATTTTGTGGTCCCACTACTGTATTTATAAGGGGGCTGAGTCTCCTCATCTGTTTTCAGACAAATGGTCAAAACATTAGACCATAGCAACAACATGGGTACAATTAATCTTACCTACTTGACGCAAAACCATTAGTCAACAAACTAATCAGTTTAGTTTCCTTCAGAATCAATGGAGAGAAATAGATGCTGTTAGCATGGAATTTATTTGATCTATTAGATATCTGCTTTAGTATAAGATGAATTATGCCTAGAACTTTCTTTCTCTTCTGTAGCCTGTAATCAGAGTCTAGATAGGTAGCTCATACATGGATGCTGCCTGTAAGATATATACCATTCCTTTTTGCTCTCTGTGTCCCTACTCCATTTTTTGGCATATTGATTTACACAAAGGAGAATTTAGAGTACTCACTCCTGATAAAGAACAAAGATCCTCTTCAAGTGCCTATTTAATAAAAAGTTCAAAGAGGGACAACCATAATGAGACTGAGAGAAACCTAACCAAAAGGGTCAATAAATGGATTTGTTTTACTTGCTCTAAAGAGCCAGGTCCAAGTGCCTGCTTTGCCTCATTCATGTCAGTTTTGAAAAAGAATTTATTACCCATTCTCTGAAAGTAAAGTAGTACTCAGAAAAATGGCTTTTCTGTAGTAAATAGGTCTTGCTTTTCTCTTGAAGAGTGTCAGAAATCCAAAATGTAAAAAATCTTGAAAGACTTCACAGAATAGCAAATCATTTCCTATTGTGCTGGGTTGGGCTTGGATAGAGTTAACAGTAGATGGTATGGGGCTATGTTTTGAATTTGTGCTGAAAACAGGGTCGATAACATGGGGAGTGTGTTATCACTGAGCAGTGCTTACATTGAGTCAAAGCCTTCTCACTCCATCAGTGAGGAGGCCAGGGCTGCACAAGGAGTTGGGAGTGGTAACAGCCAGGACAGCTGACCACAACTGATCAAAGGGACATTCCAGATTACACGGCATCATGCGCAGCATGTAAAGCTGGGGGATGAAGAAGGAAGGAGGGGCATTGGCATTGATGGCTTCTCTCTTCCAAAGTAACTGTTGTGGATGATGGAGCCCTGCTTTCCTGGAGAGGGCTGAGTACCTGCCTGCCCACGGGAAGTGGTGAATTAATTCCTTGTTTTGCTTTGCTTGCGCATGTGGCTATTGCTTCACTTACTAAAGTGTCTTCATCTCAACTCACAAATTTTCTCTCTTTTACTCTTCCAAATCTCCCCTCCACCCCACTGGAGGGAAAGTGAGCAAGTGGCTCAGTGGGGCTGTTACTAGTGGGGATTAAACCAAAATATTAAAGCAGAAGTTCAAAACAGATTTTGAGAAAACAACAGTGTGCTTCGTGATAAAGTTCAATAACTGCTGTGCTTCATCTTTTCCATTCAGAAAGTAAATTTATCTTAAATTTGAATAACTCCTTCAGCCAAACCTGTGGTAGTGGAAACGTGCCAAGGTCCTAGTTTGTCCCTTTGAGTAAGATGGAAGTCAAAGCATTGGAGCTAACTATATAAATGAGAAAAGATAAATGTATTAACTGATATTTAAGGTGACTTTGACTGCCAAGAAACAACATTAGAAGATTCTCACTCTGGCTTTGCCTTGGCTTGGTGTCAAATGTGAATACAGAGCCAAGCCAGCCACAGGTGTTGAACTGTAATTTAACTTTAACTTTCATTATTCTCCTCATCACATTGTGGCCAAAACAGTAGAGCTGCCAAGTCTTCAGCTGGAACCAAAAAAGCTTTTAATTGGCCACCAAGGGTGAAGACAGTAAGAAAGAAATCCTGTTTTATTTCCCATTGGGAAACTGAGAGTCTGATATTATAAAGTACTATGATGAGATACAGAGTCCTTCCATGTTTGTGGCTTCCAACATACCAGTACCTACTTTCATCTTCCAAATCATTAGAGTAGGCAAAAGCTTTCCTTCATTTTTTATTTATACAAAATCTAGGAAAACAACTATGTTTAGACAGTCAGTATTAATCCAGTCACACACACACACAATAAAACCAGAAAGCAAACCTAAAACCAACCCTCCTGTCACCCTGGCCTTAGTTTGTTGCTGTACTAAAAATGATCCATTTCCTGTCATTCCCAACAGCTTTACACCCCAGCCTGATATTAATCTTCCAATCTGTTCTACAGAGAAAACTTATACCAGTGTGGTCTGTGATCTTTTTAAAGTCACTGGGGCAGTACTAGACAAAGAGAACAAGTGGTTAACTACAAATAACTCAGTCAATTGGGAAGATCCTCAAGTAGAAGATTCCTTCACCTAAGTCAGTCTCCAAAAAGCAAATTGAATGTAATGTCCATGCTGCCTTTATAGTTAAAGGAAATACAAGGCCACTTTGAAATTTAGGTTAATAACACTGTTTTAAGATGGAGTTAATCATGGTCTGAAGGCACCTAAACCCACTGTATACAGAAATAGTCTGTATACAGAAATAGTCTGGAAGAACAGCTTGACTGAGACAAATAATTGCTAATTTTCTATGTATTTAATTGTAAGTGAGTTCATTGGGAACTAAGTGTCTAATTTTCATTCTTCCACTAAAAAAAAGTAAAATGACATTTACTGATTAAAAGGTAAAAATACCTCTTTATTCTATCTAAAGCAGAACAAAATTATTACAATTACAGTTATTTTCAGTATAGATTCCTCAATCATTCTTTCCTCACTCTAAGTTCGTGATGTTTTCTGCTTTTTAAAACCTCTCTTTGTAGCCTTTTCTAATATGAATCACAGGAATACTGGAATTCTACAGTTTTGATGTACAAGTATCATGCTTTTCACGGCATCGGTCAACTTATGTTAGATATAAGAAATTTTTTCACAATGAGAATGTTGAAACACTAACACAGGTTGCCCAGAGAGGTGGTGGATGCCCCATCTCTGGAAACATTCAAGGTCTAAGCAACCTGGTCTACTTGAAGGTGTCCTTGTTCATTGAAGGGGGTTGGACTAGGTCACCTTTATTGGCCCCTTCAAGACCAAAACATTCTATGATTATTGTGAGCGTTGTCTGCTATAAACATCAATTTGTGGACTGGAAAATTTCTCAAGTCTAGAAACACCAAATGATGATCAATTTGCACATGTTTGAAGAGACAGGGAATTCTTGGAGAATGGTGGCCTCTCTTCTGCTTTCACAGTCTTGCTATAAACAACAAATGCTGTTTGTTCGAATAGCAGAAGTTTGAATTCAGATTCTATCACCTCCTCTCTAATCTCTGTAAAATATGTAGATTTCAATGTTTATTACAAACCATGGCAATTGTCTCTGTTTAACAAACATACTGCATATTTCTTCTTTTTTTTTAATGAAAAACCAAAAAACCCAAGTGTTTTTTTCAAACTTGAGTACATTTGGCAAGAATAGGTATTTACCTGTCTAAACACTAACCTGTATACAACATTCTTACTACTTTTTCCTTTCAGCATTAGGTTTTAAGCCATCATTTGACTATCCTTGAAACAGACAGTTAATTTTCTCATGTCAGTTTTTCTTATAGTTCCTTACCATCCAGAAAACTACCTTTATTTATGTCCAGTTCCTGGATGCTCATATTGCAATCTGCTAGTACCTGAATTTTGGACAGCAGGTTGTACTTGTCTCATAATGAAATACTCGTGCTCTCTAACAGACTAAGAATTAATATTTACCCTTACTGAACCTTTCAGCCTGTACCAGAAAATTTAACATAAGCTGTCCAGCCCTCCATCCACCCTTGACTGGGAAGATTAATAATAATTCCTTTTGATCAGAATTACTCTGCTGGCCAGCAATGGTTTCCATGGTAATCTGGTGGTAGACAGAGCTGAAGCAGATTTCATCAGTTGTAAAACAGCATTAGAATTATCCTACACTTCTAATTATATCTTAGTAGGACTGACTTTTGCATACTATAGCTCAGGGGCATAAAAAGAAGACAGTTTTAACTACTGGAAGGCTTCCAGAAGGAAAGAAATTTCCATGACCTCTTCTAATAGCTAGGGCTCTTGGGGATGTTTTGGGGTGGTGGTTTTGGGTTTTGGTAAGGCTTTTTTTTTGGTCGATTGGGTTTTAGGTTTCTTTTTATTTTGGTAAGAGTGTTGTGAATTAGAGGACTTTTACGAAAGGAATGAAATACGATTGAACAATATGAGTTAAGATGAACCTGCTGACACTTTTAGTCATTGTTTCATGTGCTAATGGGAGCAACTAAAGTGCTGCAGGTCTCAGGAATTTCATGTCAGAAAAGATCATACATCTTCAAAAACAGTAGGTTTAAATGTGAGGATAGGTGATTCCAGCAGCAAGGACAAACATATTTTCCAATCCATGCTGTAAACATTTCTATTGTTATTATTATTATTTCCTTACTAATTTCCCATTTTTTTCTTTAAAAAAAAAGTCCTTGGAAAAATTCAGGATGAGATTTTTTATTCCATCTGGTATAGCAGTAGCCAGTGTATGATAAGCATGCCAAATGAATACTTAATCCTTATTTTAGTGGCAAACTCAAGAGTTGCTTGATGCATGTTTAGAATATGAATTAAACTTGAAAAAAGGCAGCTGAAAATTACTATATATGCTTACATTTACCACAACACAGCTTAATTGAAATGATGGTGGTACATTTACTGTAAGTATTCCTAGAAGCTGCAGCTAGACTTAAGAGTGAAAGAGGGGGGAAAAAGAGCTCATTACATGGGGTTTATTTTTTAAGTGAGAAAGACATGGAATAAGGTTGAATGGAGGGAAAGAATGCATTTTCGATGAGTCTCTAGGATGAATAATTTGCAGCTTTGGATCAGATTTGAATTTTCAGCCTACAGGCCCTTGTGTATACACCTGACTGCAAGCATTTTTATTGCATGAAAAACTATAGCTGTACATAGCCAAAATCAGACATCTATCTTTAAAACTATGACCCTTGCAGTAAGACGTGTTGTCAACTTCAGGAAATTACAAAAGGGAATGATAATGCAACTTTTCCTTCTAGTAATGATTGTAGACATTGCTGTGAAAGGACAGAAGAAAGACATCAAAATATTGCAAATCTATAATTTTTCAAGTTTGATATTATAAAAAGTTTAAGACTGCTAAAAATTGTGCCATAAAAATGGAGCATGCCAGAATATGGTTACTAAAAATACTACTAGTTATAGTTCCTAAAAATACTACTAAAAATTATTCTAGTTCATGGAGCATAAATGATCAGTGAATGCACACCATGAACATGCTCTGCAGCCAGGAGATACCAGGTGATGGGCAGAGGTTTGAGCTGCAGAGCTGCAGGCAGATGCTGGCATGTGGAAGGCCCCACAGACGGATTCCTCAAGTCCCAGACTTGTGGCTGCAGGGCTGCCAGATTGTCACTGCTCTGTTCTCGGAGGAAGGAGCCCCAAATCCTTGGCTTAAGTTCTCTTCAGCTCTGCACTTGCAGTAAGGATTTTTGGAGCATCAGGGAACTCCTGATGCAGAGACAAGACTCCAAACCTGGAAATCTTCCAAACGTCATCTGAGACCTGAACTTCCAGGGTGGTGCATCCAAAAGCTATGAACAGTTAAAGAACCATTCTGATGATTATGGGGAACTAAGCATTGCTACATTCATTTCTCAGGTCTAATTTTGCCCAGAGATGAAGTTGTTATCTATTATTAGTGTTATTAGTTCAATGCCCAAGAGATCCAGTCAAACTTGAGGATCTAAATGTGCCTGATACAATATAAACATGGAATAAAAAAAATACCTTGTGAAAAACAAGGCTTTAGGACAAGGCTTGGAAGACAGTTAAAAGGAATACTATGAAAAAATAATGAGAGAAAGAAACAGAAGAAAAATGAAATACAACATTTTGGAGTACTAAAAGGTATAAAGACTGGTAAGGGGACTACAGCTTTTCAACTTCTGACAGATCATTAGTCGTATGTGATTCAGTTCATTAAAACGTCCAAACGAAACATCACTGCTGACTGATGGCTATTCAATTGCTTATGAAAATTGATCCTACAGTCTCAGTACACTTCCTGTTGGACAGACATCTGCATTACAATTGACATTCTTCTGGACGGTATCAAGAAGAACTCTATGAATAGTGTAGAAGTGGAGAAAACCTTGAAAGAGATTCTGATTTGTTACAAAAAGCAGTTTGTTTGGTTGGCTTTTTCAATATAAATCTTTGAATAATCTTTCAGAAGATATTCTTTGTAGCTAATCTCAGATTGACATAAATGATTACCCCAGCAGAAATGTGTTGCTCAGCAGTGTTTCAAGAAGTACATGTAAAGGATGGGATTCTGCATTTAAATCACTTTCATTATTCAAAACTTACTTCTTCTAGACATGCCATTTTTGCATTACGTAAATGGCTATTCCAGTATTTACAGAATTTCATAAATGCTTTTAACTTTGTAATAAATTATTCTGAAATCAGCCCCAACTACCAAACAGTAATTACAGACAAACCTAACTTTCACCATGAGCAGTCTCATTAAATTCATTATTATTCCTAACACATCTGCAGATAGTTGAAATCCTAAGAGTCTTTTTGAATCAGGACAAACCCAAAGTAAAGTAATTTGTATAAGGTAAACTGACAAACCTGTAAGGGGGACAACTGTGTACCAGACTTTATTAAAGGACATAAAGCTTAGCAAAAAATAGTCATATGCTTATCACTCCATTTGTTTAAGAGAGAGGACACAGAGCAAGCAGTAAAGGAAATGAGTTCCAGATTTGCCTCGTAATTTGGAAATGCTGGGTAATTAACAAATTAAGTTTAATGTTGCAAGGGAAAGCACAGAAGAAGGACAAAAGTGTAACATAATTAGAATCACATTAGAGTGAAAAGACTGAAGACCTGATTCTGCATGTATTGAAGGCAATAGCAAAACTCCATTACTTTTGACGCAGGCAAGATTGAATCCCTTAAAAAACTGACATGTTTCCAAAATGCCTAAACAACTCATACTAGCAGCAGCAAAAGGAAACAGATTGTTCAGACATCGGAAATAGAAGACAACTAATAGCACCAGAAGGAAATTCAATCATGTATTTATCAGTGTGAGGTATAATGTACCATAAGCTACGCAAAATCTTCAAGGGCCACTGAATAGGAATAATTTAGATGTGAGGTAAATCTAGATTTATACTTTCTCCTATCCACTTAATAACAACTGAATTGTAATAGAAATATCCTGGGAAAATTCAAAAGAAATGTTTCTGTGTGAGATTTATCTGACTAAATCTGCAACTAAGACAGAGTTCTTTACAGACAGTAAAAAGTACTATTATTTTTAGAGTGTGATCTCCTTTTATTACCAGGTAGCTCTTAGTAATAAATTAGTTAACTCGTATCCTAGAAAAGCCCACTTCTTTTCAGTCACTGAAGAGGTAATCTAGGAAACAATGGGAAGTTAGGTGAGATGAGTCTCACAAGATGAGCAACTAGAAATGGGGGAAAGGGAAACCGCATCATATGGTTTAGAGGAGGAGCACTAAGCTTTCACTGAGTTGCCTAATCACTATTGAAAATCTTTGACTGAGGACAGAAGAATTTAATTAATATAAGCCTCTATCATGACCTGTCTCATACATATCATGGACTGAGACTTGACAAGTGATCCTTCTATACTCACACAGAAAATGTTGGGGACCAAAGGCCTCTTTCACCTCTCTGGTCTCTGTATAGAAGAACATTCCTTCTCACAATTTAGCCTGCAACAGAGCAGCCACAGATGAACCACTTGCCTCTTTATGGCAACTGACCAACCTGTCTCCTTACAATGAGAGAACTGGCTGTATGCATGGAAGGAGAATGGTGGATGGCATACTTTGACTTTAGCAAGGCATCTGTGGCAGTCTCGCACTATATTCTTACAGTCAAATTCACGAACTGTGGACTGGGTAAGTGCAGAGTGAAGTGGGAGAAAAAAAGGCTGGACAGTTGTTGGTTGTAAAGAGCAGTGATTGGCAGTGAAAAAGCCAACTTTTAATACTACTGGGGAAAATATTGTTCAATGACTATAAAAAACTTGGAGGATGAGAGACAGGACACTCTCTGCATATTTGCACATGGTACAAAATTGGGAGGAACAGATGATATGCTCCAGGGCAGGACTGTTATTTGGAGGAACCTGGACAGGTGTGAGGAACAGGCTGACAGCAACATCATGAAGTTCAGCAACGTGTAAAATCCTACATCTGGGAGCGAACAACCCCACGCAATGCCATAGGCTGGGTCCCGGCTGGAGAGAAAGCAGCTTGACAGAAAAGCATCTGAAGGTTCTGATGACACAAACTGAACATGAATCATCAGTGCCCCCTTGAAACACAGACAAAAATTGACAACCTGGATGCATTAGCAGAAGTGTACTCATCAGGTCCAGGAAAGCAGTCCTTCTCTGTACCCGTGAGACTACATCTCAAGTACATGTAAAGGATGGGATTCTGCATTTAAATCACTTTCATTATTCAAAACTCACTTCTTCTAGACATGCCATCTCAAGTGCTGTGTCCCGTTTTGGGCTCCCCAGCACAAGAATGACACTGGTACATTAAGTGGGCCCAGAAAAGGTCATCAAGCTGGTGAGATGAGGGGAGTGGAACACGCAGTGTGCAAGGAGAGGCTGGGAGAGGCGATGAGGTCTTTCCAGCCTTAAGAGGAGAAGGCTCAGGGAAGACCTCACATACCTTGTGGAAGGGCACAGAGAAGATGGAGCCAGTCTTCTTGGAGGTACACGGTGACTGGTTTGCAGCCAATGGACACAAACTGGAGAATGGGAGATTCTCCAATAGGCATGGAGATTTGCTTAACAATGATAACGGGAAAACACTGGAAGACATTACCCAGAGGGACTGTGGGATCTCCACATGGATATCGAGACATTTAAAATGCAACACAGGATCTCCAGTGGCTCTTTCTAGCCAGTAAGGTTCAGTTTCCTGTGAATACATCTTGCTCTGGTTAAGTACTCTTTTGCTTCTGGAGACAGAGGAAGCCATGAAGGTTTTCATTGTTTACTACATCTGGCAGAAGTAATAGTGCAAGATGAAATCCTAGTCAGGTCTGTCCCTGGGTTACAGAGAAAGAGTTGTCCAGACAGTTCAAAAACCTTAAATAAAAAGAAAAATATATATGATATATGCCGACAAATTCATATTTAGTTCAGATAAGGCCACTTCAAAGAAATCACTTAAAGAGACACAAATGGGACTGAGGAAAAATTAACTTGATCAAGACTTAAGGAACCAATGGAGTTTGGTAGCCAAAGGGAAATCAATGTCTGGAAATAGGGCTATGAAAAAGAGGTAGTTATTTAAGGAAGTAGCAGATAGATACACAGCAAGAGCTCTTTGTGGGGACAGCAATGTATTGGAAGGCATTAGTTCCTATGTGATTTTGTTTTAAAGTAGTTGTCCATTGCAAATAAGCCAAGAGATTTCATCTTATATTATCTTACAGCAAGGTAACACTGCTTAAAGAAAAATACTCAAAAACCTTGTCTTGCAGGCTGCCACAGAAGGTGGCACTTGCTGTTTAGTCTCCCATGGAAGACTATTTTCAGTTTCTGCCATCTATCCAGCTCCCTGTCAGAGGACAGAAGTCTAATATGAGGAAATTAAACCGTGAAGACAATCTCCTTAATGCAGTTCAGAGAGAAATGTGTGTTCGTATGTTAGGGATAAGCTACATGAGCATCTGTTCCTCTCTGTGAAATCTCCTGAGTTTAGTTTACACATGAAAAGGGACACTAGGCATTTGAATAGGAATATGATTGGCTTTTCTAACAACTATATGGATAGCCATAGAGCTCAATAATTTCAAAGGTAACTGCTCTGTGGTGCTATTAAGTAGTCAAAGGAACCAGAAAATAGTAAGGCTTGTAAAAGGAGTTTCATAATTCAATCCTCTACACAATGGAACAGTTACAGTTTCAAGATTAATATAGGTCGGTGTAACTCTGAGTACAAAGCTATGCTAAGACTCCCTTTCTTCCCTGAAACTGTAATCTTGAAGTACCTGCTAACAACTAGTGTAATTCACCTTCCTTTTCAATTTTTCTCACTCATATCTTAATTAATATGCCACAAATGAAAAATCCACATACACTAACTTCAGAAATCAGTATGATTTTTTCCTTACCTTTACCACTGCCTTCTGTTGTTAGTAAATCCCAGAGGGCAACTAAGCACCACACAGATGCCCAGTCACTTTCTTCCCACTCCTCAGTGGGGTGAAAGAAGAGGAAGGGAAGAATAAAAGCATGGAAGCTTGGGTGTCTATATTAAAAAAAAAAAATAAATAACTGATGGAAAAGTGAAGAAGAGAGAGAAAAACAGAACAAAAGAAGTGACACAAAGACAACCATTCACCACATCACAGTAAGTTCTTAAAAAAAAAAAAGCCTAATGTTCCTAAAACCTCCTCGTTTTCCTTTTATTGCTCATCATGACATTATACAGTATGAAGTATCTCTGGTTGGTTCAGGTTGTCTGCAGGATTGTGTCAGCTCCCAACCCATTGCACAACCAACCGCATGTCACAGAATTGTGTGTCACAGTGAGGATCAGAGAAGGCCTTGTTGCTAGCACTTCAGTGTCTTATCAAGTATTATCTGAGTATTGTTTTGGTTAGGAATCTAAACCACAGCACCACATGAGCTATTATGAAGAAAATTCACTCTATACTAGCAAAGTACACTTTTTTTCCCTGTCTCTTTCCTTCTGTCTCTTTCTTTCCCTTTCTTTCAAGGACTGCATCTCCAGAATGCTTTGATTTATCATTATATTTCACTTCTGCATGCTAACTGTGAATACAATTTCTCTTTTTTAGACCTACTGAAGGCTGGCTCTTTATGTTCTAAATATAAGCTTGTAGGAACAAACATTCCTATGCCCAGCAGACAAGTACAGTGCAAAAGTACTTGTGCATAGTTTATCACTCCAGTCCTTCCTGAAGCCGATAGCTCACAAACATCAGCAAGGGCATAGCTTTAGTGAAACAGGAGCATAAATTGCAAAGCAGAAGAATTGGCCTTCAGTCCTCCCAAAACTTCAATAAATAACATTTTTATTATTGGAAAAGTATGGAATCAATGAAAATGTTGTATTTGTAACTGTTTCTGCAAAAACTCCAGCCTTCATGTCAGTATTCTTTAGTTAGGTCACTCAGACAAAGTATCTGGGGGTCATATGCAGAGATTTCTCTTCCTTTCATGCAGCTAAGACACCAAAGTAAAATAAAAACATTTTTTTAAACCAGATATTACTAGCTAATAAACTTCACCATAGACCCAGATAGCTTTAGATTTTTTAATAATTCAAGCCTTGCAATATCTACTTTAGTAGTGAGGCATTTCAAAAGGTGGGAAATTCAGGCAAAGAGAGACCAAATAAATTATGCATAGAAGAGCACAGGAAATCTGATTGGGATGAGCAAAGATGTGTGGTTAATGTCCAGGTACTGATAGGTTTTGCCAAGAAAATTATTAGCTGCCACAAATTCTGCTATTTTGTAGATGCAGAGGCTACTCCAGAGGCTACTTTCCTTAATCTTTGTATTTTGGTATCTGTTTCACACTTGAAGCCCATTGAAAGTCAGAAGTGGACCTGCACCTGATAAGGCACCTTGTCTGATAGGCAAGTCTAATAAGTGGACACAGCTGAGTTCACTGTAGAGGCAGCTTCGGACAAAGGTTTTGTGTTTGGTTGGTTTTGGTTTTGGTTTGGGGTTTTTTTGATGGGGAAATTATCAAGCAGGGGTGAGAAGCACAACAACCTTTTTTCCAAGATGGGAGGGAAGCAAAGGAAAGGAAAGAGAAGGGAAAATTCAAGATGTAACTGGATAACTTCAGCTTGATTTACCACTCATCAGCTGCGAATGTCGAATCTGATGTTTTTGAGCTATCAGCATATCATAAAGAAGAAGCAAGTTTAGTTTTGTTTTTTTTGTTCAAACCACAGTTGCTGTGACTTTTTGTGTGAGAAAACCAAGAGTGAGATTCATCTCCCTTGGCTTTATCCACCAAAAAGCTGTGTATTTACTACAAACTACTGTCTCAGACTCACTCTATATCCAGTGGAGTATTTCCAGAGGACAATTCTTTAACTTTGAGACAGCTGTCCAAAACAGTTTATATGACCTTCTCTCAACACCAACTGCAGGAGTGGAGAAGACATTTTTTTGTGTGGTAAGAAGAGCCTGATTCACTATGAACCTAACTGTTGCAAAAAGAAAATGATACAGTCCATTCACTTTGCAGGGTAAAACTACCCACACTCAAGTAAAGCTATACAATCATTAGAAGGTCATTTTAGAGTCAGCACTTTAAGCAGACTTCAAAATATTTTATTTTCCCACCTAATCATTCACTCTTGAAAAGAAAAAACTCACTCTTGAAACACAGATAATGTCATGCCATTCTTAAATGTGTTTTTATAAGGCTTTATCTGGAGCATCTGTAAGATTTCTATATCGAGTGATTAAGCTAAGAAGCAGTTATAGCAAATTATACATATATATATATTTATATATAATTACTCAGTAGGGGAATGGTTTGAGGAATACCTAGAAGTGAGTCTGCCCCACCCCAAATGCTGAGCACTTGGTGATATGAAAAACTTGCAGTGTTCATGTAACACTCAAGCTTATTTGCAGCAAGTAATAGCCAATCATCCAATACAAAATGCTTGATAGGTTAGCAGGTTAGGAGTATATTTTCTACAGAAGAATTGAGCATAAACAGTTTTAAAACTAACTAGCACTAAAAGTAAAGTAGTAGTTAATTATTTCTTTAAAAGAAAATATTTTACTGCAAGCGATAGTGTTCATTCTTTCAGTGCCTGTTGATTTGTTTGAAGTCTCAAAGAAAGCCCTATTTCCAAGTTGAACCCATGAAATCTTAATGCAAGGGATAGGAAAGCAAATCAAGGAAACAGCAGGGAATTATTTTTCTTTCCCCTGTCACCTTGTCAACTCTGATAAGCATATGAAGTCATTTTAAAAGCAGTTCCAAATCCATGAGGTGTTAGTTCATTGACAGGAAATCAGTAAGTTCAAAAGATAATGCACATATGATTTTTTTTGTGTCTATCATCCTTCCTGCCGCGACATGGTCTTTTAGCTCCATACAGTGTGAGAGTCTCAGCACTGACAGTACAAGAGCGGCTCGTGGCATTCTCATTCCAAGAGAAACAGAGCAGATGTTTCCAGCTACTGCTTCCCAAAATGCATAGAGTACCAGCGCACTTGGCCCTTGCTTGTATGCTTAACATTTAGAAAGTGGCAGCATCTCTTTCACACATAAAAACTTCAAAATGAATGAACTGTGAACTACGAATCATCTTTTGCACTCAATTTGATCAACTCCAATCATGCTGTCTATATATATGCAATCATGTCAAAAGGAAACTCTATATCTAACCCCCTTACAGCTGCAGCACAGGGGGTATTTTGAATGCACAACCATTTTTACAGACCCAGTGGTCTATGTCTATAATACGTAACACAATTATTTCAATTAGAGTGGCTCTGCCTCTTTGTGACCTGGTTCCCTGAGGCTTAGCAGTTACAGGAGGTTAATCTGGTTTTCTGATTTTTGATTTACTCCAAGTTCCAGTAACTTTTATGCAAGTTTCCTAGAGGCTGTGCACTGGAGTGGATACATGAACAATCTCTCATCCTCTTTAGTTCAAGCATAAACTCAAAACAAAATAAAATACTAGCTTTCCCAAAGCTCAGTTACTAGAAGAAAAGTCTGGAAGAATCAGAAAGTCATTAAAGAAAACCAAAATCAGAGGACTCAGGAAACAATGCAAAAAAAAAAAAAAAGAGGACAAAGAAAAAAAAAAAAAAAAAAAAAAAAAAAAAAAGCCAAAAATGGTGTGACTTGGAAATAGACATAATTTGTCTCCTCTGAGCCACTGGGATTCTGAGATCCAGCCTCAGCCTTTCTTCCAAATATTTGCTGAAAGGCACCAAATTAAAAATCCCAACACTTTTTTGGAGGTTGGGGGGTGGGGGATATCTCACTCCCTATTAACAATTTTATAATCTCAGTGAGGAATGAAATAGCTACTGTATCTTGAGAAAAAACCTCTGGGTAAAAAAGCCTGGAGCTATTTCACTCACACTTTATGAAAAAATAATACTATATGCCATTACACATACAAATATTCCCAACACCTGTCTTGTAGCAAGTGCATAACAGCTCTTTTTTTCTGAAAAGTCTGTGAACAAATAAAAGATCCTATTAATAGTTTCGGGCTAAATGTGAATATAAAATGGGTACATATATATTTAAGCTCAATATACTACCTTAAGTGCCATTTCAAGTCCCAGAAGCCCATTTAAATGACCATATGGATATCAGTGGCTGAAGACATGTTTACTTTGCACAAACCATAATTCAGCTGAATTGTCTGCAGCCATGGTTTAGCTGACAATAAAATCAGTAGCAAATAAAATGGTCTATCTACTATCTTATTAGGTCATCCCTTTAGCTGTATCCAGGGAAGATTATTTTATTCTTGAATATGATAAATGGAAGAGACAAATATAAACAGTAAATCTTCTGTAAATTGGCCAGCATTTTCAAGACAGCAATTACAATGAGGAAAGTTACTTTTAATTGTATGTCACTCAAGCTGATGTTGATTTTTTCCTCATGTGGTGATCACACACTCATCTTCCTACACCTCCACTTTTAGCCTTTCTCATTACTCTTTTGTCTTTTTTAATTTCTCATCAATTCTATACAAAATGCAATTTTATGCACCATATACTTAGGTATTTTAATAAGGTTCTACAAAACCAAGGAAATTACTAGTACCTTAGACAAATGCATTCATGATTCATTGTATTTGTTTCTCCTGCAAGTCTTCTAAACACATTTTAGACAATCCTCTTTCCTCAATAATAGTGAAGTAAGCTAGTCCAATTAATGTCACTGGGTATCACTACAATATTAATTTCCATTACCCACTCTTGCATGAGATGATATGGTGATGATACAAAATAGTATTACAGAAAAATGTGTCACCTAGCTGAAAAACCTGTTAAATATAATAGAACTGCCAGTGAGGAAAGGTTTATTGAATAACATTCTTGTAATTGTTCAAATCAAGGGCAAGATAATTTTTTTTAAAAATATATGATTATGATTTTATTTTCTAGATCCTGCTCTCTCACAGTTCACTAGCATAGGCTAGCTAGAGACTCATGAATAGCAGATAGTCAGAGTAAATTCATTCTAATAGGTGTGACTATTAACATACTTTCTTACCACTACATAGTATCTAATTACCAATTACACAGAGATTCATCACAAGGTTAATCACAAGACCCTTTTCTTTAAAAAATAATAGTTTAATATTACTTTTAAACTAATGTAAATATTTGATCATTATACTTTTCTAGAAGTGTTGATTTAACCTAAGTTTCATATGTAAGTACTGGACTGACTTGGGCGGTAATTAAATCGAGCAATTAGTGCTAGAAGAAGAGATTCAAAGGCATCAATGCAAGGCTTTGTAAATAATCATTTGTAAGAAAAAAATAGTATTTCCTAGAAACACACAAAGTATTCTGTCTCTGATTGTTGGCTATTATGAATACCTTTAGCTGAAGGTCCTATTGTTTTGCAGTGCAGTCCTTAGCAGAAGTATACCAATACAGACTAAGTATGCTAATAAGTCATTTTAACGTAGGCACTTTACAGAAGTAGAGTCCTCAAGGCAGCAGGTATCTTGCTGTAAATATTCACCACACATACTAGTAATGAAATGGATAACAACATAAATTTCTTCTTTTATAAATCTTCTTGTCTTTTGCATAGAGTCCTTAATTTTTACAAAAGCAATTTCAACCTATCTATTTTAACTAGTTAATGACAAACTACATACACAAGTTGTTCATTTTCCTGAAAATATACTCTCTCCTACATTAAGAGATTCTGCACCTGAAAATTCACACCATGATATTGCTATGAAAGAGTGTCTTATTCTGCTAAAGAATTTGGTGAATGAGAGCTGCATGGGTCATCTGGCTAATTAATCCTATGATCTGTCTTTCATGATGATGAATTTATATAAAAGAATTATATTTTTCCCCTCTGATTAACATCAGAAGTAAATATACTATGCCTTAAGACAGAATTCGATCAATAGTTGGTTTCCATAGAGATAACAAACCATAATAATTGTCTGTTAGAGACAAATGATTAAGGTATGTAAAATTCTTATGAAAACCATGGGTACACTTGGGAAGAGAGGAAAACAGTATTTTTCGTGTATCCTTCAGTTTGACTGAACCAGAGAATACTTAATGTCAGACTCCCATCCTCTTGTCCTGATAACCTGCTGGCAATGCCCTTGGAAGAACATGTAGGAGGATTACTTTTTGTTTAACTACTGCGCTTAACCTTCACAGCATTTGCTTGCTGTGACATCAGTAAACACAGGTCTTAAAGGACATGTGCTGCTGGAAGGATAGTTAAGTGCAGCATTAAGCAACTTTTCCTCAGTCTTTGTGTAACTGCAGGTGGAAATGAGTGGATAAAACCCCTGTATTTCTTAATGTGGTGGTTTAGCAAAACTTGGTTTGTAGGGGAGCGGAAAGGAGTGCTGTCAAACCACGACACTTAAGAGAAAAATAACTTAAAAGGGAAAAAAAAATAATAAAGATTGAGTGAAAATTAAAGACAAGGAGGTCACAAGTAAAAGTTGCTTGTTTTGATGAAGATTTCTCCAAGTGGACTGCAAGTCTAATGTATTTGACATACACACACAAAATAAATGCTTGTCATTTATCAAGCCTCCTGTATTTTTGGTTTATCATTTCTTTGTATGACAGTATCCTCCAGAGTTCTTGACTGAGACCACATATCCAAAATTTTTTTGCAAACTTGTGAGGAGACACGGCATTGGTTAAAATTACCTTCATACACAAAACAGAGAAAGAATGCAAAGATAGATGGGAACAGAGATCAAAATAATTGTTCTAAGTCCTATAACAGTCATTGGCAGATTTATGAAGAGAATTCAAGATTTCTTAGTCGTAATCCAGAGGCTTTACGTTGTGCAACCAGTCCTACTCACTGGAAATAACCGTTATCAAGGACAGAGAACTCTGTAGCCCTCATTTTACTGAGGATGGGTGTTTTGTTTCAGCAAGCATTGCAGGATCAAGAGGAAGCATTGACTTTTAAGGAAAACTGAAGTGCTCACAAACTTTGCTCTCCTGTTGATAAAGAAACTATAAATCCAAAGTAAATAGCCAGGCATATGAAAAGAAATTGGACATTCTGAAATTTCTGATTATTGCACAGGTGAATTCATTGATTTACTGAAAGAAAATATACGCTTGAGTCAGAAAATCAAACTCCTTTGCAACACTGCCTCACACATGGATTCACCCAAACACAGAGACCAATAATACCTTTTTATTCTACTTACAGAATATTGACTATTTTGATTTGCATTGGCTAATATTGTAAAAGAGTTCTGTTTAGTTGCACAGCCACAGAAGCATGAAAATACTTTTATAGCAGTTATTTGCCCTTGGTGAAATTCAGTGAAGGGTTCAGAAGCTTGCATGCTAATGGCATAAATTAATTTGTGCTCATCTGCCAGAGTCACAGAAAGCTGAAAATACACTTTTATGGCATTTATCCATTTTTAAATACCGTTTTGTTGGAAGTCAATAGAGTGCTCCACAGAAACTTCTTGGATCTTTTCTATTTTGTCTTCATTTAGTACAATTGTTAACGTATAAATTTTCTAACAAATTTCCAACTAGTCTTTGATGTTTGGCTTCTTAAGGACTATCGTGTTGTATTTCTTGATGGCACAGAGGAAGACATATGAATTTCAGAGTATCCACCATTCTCAACTTAAGTAGGTCTTTTAAGAAGTACTGAGATGAAGGAGAATAATTTTTTCCCCAGTTCTGGCAATGAGCAGGCACTACAGAATGAATACATCATCTCTGACATCTCCCTAACATTCCAATAAGACTTTGCAAAAAACTGATGTTGCAGTCAAGTAATCAGGTTTTAACTTGTTCTTGAAATTTACTAACTCTCTTCCTATAGATTACAGACATAGAAACTGAAACAGATTTAATGGCGGCTTGTTGAAAAAGTTATTTGTGGCATTACTAAGAAGTCACAAGAAAATGAAGCTTTAATATCACAGAGAGAATCATTGCTTATTATCCTGCTTTCCTGCTTCTGAAAAAAAGACATAAGCATAAAAATAGGATTATTCATTTTAGAGAGAGACATGCATTTTAGATAGAGTCTTATTTCTATGTTTATGAATCGCAATAGAAAACATGCTCTTGATTTCAGCGGTTTGGTTACCCTCCTGGTGAAGAGGAGGTAAGAGACAAGTGAGTAAATACTTATCTCATTTGAATTGAAAAGCCAGTTGAACAAGATAAAACTTCATCAATATAAAAATTTGGAAAAACTTTGCTCCACTCTGGAATATTAATTGAAGACCATTTGCCCTGAGTAAACTGTGACTTGCCAGAAGCACGACTCCATTAGTGCAGCATATGAGCAGATAATTTGTCCTCCTCATAGAAGTGACAGGATTTTTATACACTAGGACTGCATTTCTTAGATTAACTTAGTGAAGAACTCACCTAGAATATACTCTCCTACGTAAACAGTACTCGGTCCAGGATAATAGTTGCCAAAAGAAATCTCCAAACTTCCAGCAATATCTGAATAGTCAGTATTTCAGCTGATTAACTTGTAACACCTACTGTCAAAACCCCAACATTTTATTTAGACCAATACAGTAATAGAATGTGAAACGAAAGCATTTTTCTTCAATCCCTGTAGCTAATATTAATAAGCAGGAGCAGGAGAGCATCCTGATCTTTTTTTAAGTGCAGAATTTTCTCTGAGTTGTACAGACAATGCTGCCAGTGCAAATTTAGGGTTTTGCTACACATTCTGTGTAAAAGTGAATGTTTCCTTTAAGTGGCTGCCTAGTGATGGGCTAACCTAGGGCAATAGATTCCATCCAGCTGAGCAACACAGTAACGCACATTCTCAAAGGGCTCTGCTCCAGGGAAGGTTGTGAGTCACGCCACTAAGTACAGCTGTCAGCAAGTACATAAGAGCAGAGAGGAATGGATGAAAAAGCAAATAAAATGATTAATGGTATTCTGCATGACTTGAAGACAAAATATAAGACTTTTTGGTGAGACCTCCATAGGTGTTCATAGCGATAAATTGCGACATGATCAAAAGCTCTGTATTTACAAAAAAAAGCAAGAAAAATCTAGGGTGTCTTTGTTCAGACATTGTGGTAGTTCTGACAGCTGCTCTTCTCAGTATAAAAGTCAGGAGTAAGATCAGCAAAACTAAAGAAAAGACTATCATTCACATTAATAGAGTTAGTACATGCATGCACAGATGTGTATCTAAACAATTTAAATTAATTTACTGTTTCACTATCCAGCAGTTTCTGTGCAGGATTGTGTTCTCTAGTTTTCATCACAATACTATCTAGCATAAAACTCTTCCAGATATTCTGGTATTTAGTATTGTAGTAACTAGTAAATATCTTCCTGTTGCATTTTAATTTAAATTAGGTACACACTTTGAGTGCCTAACTGTGATATCTTCAGATATAAAAATTTTGCGTAAGCTCATGGAAGATATAAAAAAAGGAATGAAGAAGGTAGAAATGTGCATCTTCTGATGTTATGTTTTTTTTGACATGTAATGCAACTGCATTCTGAATTTGATTTTAAATTTTCCTGAAAGCCTCTTGGCTACAATAATATGTATGTTACAGTTTTGAAACAAGTCAGTTAGTCTGAAAAATAATCTTGACATTAAATGAGATATTTTTAGAGAGTTTTTCAATATAAATTACTTCATTCTTTTTGTTGACTTTTTTTACTATATTTAGATTCTATATTTTTTGAGACTTGGTGAACTACATACTGTAGGCCTCACACAAAAAAAAATTTCAAAGTTTATTTTTTTAAATATTTGTTATGGAGATTCATATATCAAAAAACCCCAAACCAAACAGAGAAACAAACAAGCAAACTAAAAATTCCCAAACCCAAGAACTAGATATAATAATGAGAAAGAAAAGTCTTTTGTCTTTGAGCCTATAAAGGGGAACTGAAAATAACATGGAGAAAGAAACAGGGAAAGATGAATTGCTATATGGTAATAAAAAGTAATTATAGGAGCCAGTTATAAAGCAGTTTTTTTCTAATTGGTAGGAACACCTGAAAGGTTTCACCTACCTGAAATGATTCTATCTCAGAAGACTAAGCTATAGTTTTCCAATATAGATTACCATTCTGAAGTAGTGATTGTAAGAGATGATGTTGGAGTTAGAGTTAAGAAAACAAGTTCAGGAAAAAGACAATTTCAGTGTTGATAGTTAAGCAGAGGTCAGAATGAGAAATTCTCAGAGTACATTTGTCACCTGAAGTGTTGCCAGCCCAGAAAGGAAAGCCAGCATCCCCTTCTGCTTCAACCCTATTTTTCTCTCTTCACTCCAACCAAAACATAATCCTCCTGGAAGCTCCTATTCTCATGTCATCATTTCCATCCCATTTAAAACTCGTTCTATTGCTAGTGTTACAAACCTCAGTATTCTGTTTGCTTGAGTGGTAGCCCTCAAGGCATGTGGGAGCAACCTGTAAATGCACTGTTCTTGCATTAGGATCTGCTCTACTGATCAAGTTCAACCCAAAATAATACAGTAGCTAGAGAGGTACAGCTGTCACTTTCACTCAATTACACTCACAGTTAGTGTAATTATTACTACAAGCATTTAATAGTAATTAATGCCAGGGTCCATATTTTTCCATGAACCTTAATGTGTAAAATACAAGCGATGATGCTTAGGTGAACATTCATTATGAAAGTATGCGGTGGTCCAAACTAAATGCATACTTAATGAAGATCTTCTGCTGAGAATAGTTCTTATAAAAGAATAAAAAAAACTACATCCAAAGTATGTCTCAGGAAGAGATGCTAAACTCCATATTTTGGTGCTGAAGACAGGACTTAGAAAATGCCTTTGTTTGTCCAATCCTGAAAGCACCCACTTTACATCAATAACTCTCCTTTGGGTGGTGCAGCTGCCCAAACTAGTGCATAAGTAGGAGGCCAGGGAATATCTCCTGCTGATTCAGCCTCCCCTTACACTTTTAAATCATGAAAGCCTGTGCTCAAAGCCCGTCCTGGAACGCCAGCAATGCAATAGGAACTGTGTAGGGTGCCCCAATGCTGCTGCTGATGCCAAACCTATCAGAACGTTCATTGCAAATATAACTCCTGGCATTGCCAAATGGTGTCCCACAAGATATTCAGAAGCCTGGACATTGCACCACATTAATTCACCACCACAGGAAAAAAAAGTGAAAGCAGATCAGAGACCATATGGTATTTGTGGCCTTTTGCACAGCTTCTCTTTCACCAGATTTAGAAGTATCTACCACACTCAGTACAAACAACAAATAAAGCCATTTCCACAAAGAATGTTATAACATTTTTTGTGGATTGCAGAGGAAAGACATTCTAGAAAAGGGATGAGGCCTGCTATAAATGACACTGCCGTGTGACTAAGCCTAAAGGAATAAAGAAAGGCCCAAAAGGGAGAGAAGAAGGTAGTCATGGTCCAGCAGGGGAAGATGAAATTCTGGTTTCAAATGGCTGTCATCACAGGCAGGATAAATGGCTTGACGGAATTTGCTGGTCTGTTCAGCAAGTTTAACATTTTTGCCACAGCCTCAAGGAGTGTTTATGTGTTCTATACAAAAATAATTGACTTCAGAAATGCAGTCCTGGGAGCTGGGATTGGAATCACATGTTTTTAAGTTTTGTCATCTTTCCAGTTCTTCTGCATTTCTAACTATTTTTATCTATGCATTTTCAGGAGAAAAAGAGAAAATTATTGTAAACCATGTATCCCATCTTTGTGGATCTTCAGCATTTTCAGTTTAAGCAGTAAGGTCCTGACTCATATTTCTTCTTTTTCTTCATTCAAAGAAATATTTTAGTTGATCATAGAAGCACAGCAGAGAGAGAAGAAAAGACATTGAGAAAGTCTCAGAATAAAGATATTATATTCCTATAGCCCTGTACTTGATGCAACCTTTTAGGAAATGTGCATTAAAGTTTCATCAAACACTACTAAGATGTAGGCAAAAATTTTTCATATGTTGAATATTTTCTTAATCAGTAGATGTACAGAACTGTGTTATTCTCTATTTTGTGGGAAGAGGTTGACTTTGAATCCTAATTTCCAGGACATGTTCACCCATGAATCTCTAGAGAAAAAGAACACTCTTGCAAAGGAAGGGCATGACACTCCTCTCAGTGTACATCACATCCCCAAGCTGAATAGGAGTCTGGGTTTTTTTGTTCCTCTCTCCTTCTTCCCCAAGTAAATCCATGCACCTGAACTACTCAGTAGAAAATGCCAAGTGGAAAATCAACTACTGAATAAATAAAACCCCCCATAAACTTAAGTTCTTGTGAATCACACAATTTAAAATGTACTCCTTCTTTCTGGGGCATAGGCAAGGCACCAAACTTCCAAAGAATATTTACATTCTTGGGGAATAAGAATTTTTTAACTGAACCATTCTCGCTTTATGGACCTAGCCTTATAACTACTAATGTTTCCAATAGCATATTGCCATGTTTCAGTGTGGTGCTGTAATGGACATGTATACTTATGATGTGTATTAACATTGGTAAACATTAGAGCGGCACATTTACAATTCAGAATTAGAAACAAGGCATGATATTTTAATTATTGTTTTTCTGACAGTGAGAGTATTAACTAAAACCAGACTTTTGTTAATAATTGAGCTGAATATTTCCTTCTTGAATATTTTAAACAAAATTAATATTCAACATTTTTTCTTACAAGAGAGACAAGTGTTGGCTTCTCTATCTAAGGATCAAGTCAGTCCAAAGTACTCCCTCCCAGAAGCATTACGAGTATGAGTAAAGTTATGAGTTATAAGTAAAGACAGATGAAGTAACAACTTTCCCTTCCCGCACCTTCCTGCACCTTCCCTTCCCTTCCCGCACCTTCCCTTCCCGCACCTTCCCTTCCCGCACCTTCCCTTCCCTTCCCGCACCTTCCCTTCCCGCACCTTCCCTTCCCGCCCCTTCCCTTCCCTTCCCGCACCTTCCCTTCCCGCCCCTTCCCGCACCTTCCCTTCCCGCACCTTCCCGCACCTTCCCTTCCCTTCCCACACCTTCCCGCACCTTCCCCTTAAAATCTCAGTACTGGTTCCCAAACCGCTGTCTGATTATTTCTTCCCAAATTCCTTCTTCACCAACCCATTTTCACAAGATTTTTCTAAGGCAGTTTACAAAACACAGTAGCAGTAAACTAACTCAATGCACAAATTAAATAATTCTGGTGCAGAAGTTGGCTTTTTAATTGGCTTAGCAAAACTCCCCTATTCACTGGACTGAAGTTAAGTCCTTGATGCTTCCTTTTCCTCTCATCTTAAAATGCAGTTGTCTTAGTTAACTTCCTTGTGGCTAATCCTGTCCTTCGTACAAAACATCCAGAACTGTGACATTTCCTGGCAGTCTGAGCAGTGGTGTCAAGCACCGAATGAGCAAGCATTCAGTGCTTAGCCATGCATAGCCATGGCCTCATGCACAGCCATGGCCTCAGGATTGCTGCATGCTGGCCAGGCACTGCAGAGAAACTTGCATTTCTATTTCCCTTTTCAAACTAAATCTCCAAATCTGCCCATCCATGGGCACTTTGCATAATGATGAAGGCTCAGTTTAGTCAGCTGAACTTCAGGTAATTACCGAGAACATAGTAGGTTCATACAGACCTCTGTGAAAAGACAGACTCACAGATGAATGAATCATCCTTTGGGAATGCCTATTTCCTCACAGAGAAAAACCTAGTAATTGTGACTCTTATTTCAGTGCTTTTAACGGTACCAAAATTAACTTCAGTGCTTCAGGTAGCTGCCTTAAATCAGGTGGGCAAAGCCAGGCATCAATTTACACAAGCAGTATGCTAGGGCTCCTGTTAGAGCTGCAAAGGAGTAAAGCAAGAGACAAAAAATGCGTTCATACCACCTTGTTAGAACCAAGAAATATATAAGACACAGACAAGAGAAGACATAGAATTGAATCATAAGTGAAAATATTTTAGGGAAGTATTGTAAATATTTAAAAAGTAACAGTTTTTAGTGAATAAGTGAAATTTCTAACTGACTTTTTTTTGTTTGCAAGGTTTTGCTGCTTTTTTGCCGTACAAACAAAATAGGATTTCTGTGAGTTTTAAATACCAAAGAAGCATTGACTGTTCCTATATTGCAGTGGAAGTAAATCACAGAAGAATGACACAGAAAATGTCAAATAAAGACATAAGTTCTAATATTCAGCAACATATTTGGTGTTTACTTAAACCACTGTAATAGGTCAAACTTGAACCAAAATGTGGAGGTTTGTTTTTTGGTATTTTTAAAGTAAGAAGCCCTTACATAACTCCTAAATATTTAGGAATAGATTTTTTATTCTTCCCGTTTTTAATTTAAACAAATCCAGCCATAATTGGAGAAGAAAATAACTGAATACTCTCACATCCTCTATATTTATTCAGACTTGTGGCTAGGGGTGAAATTCTGTCCTCTGATGTGCATCTCAGGAATGATTTAGCGTCCAGAGACTTGAAAGACCATAGTCTCTGACTCATTAATTTTGCTCCAACCCTAACTTATTTCCCAAAGGAATTTCTGTCTTCTGATAGATTTGTAGAGAGATTTCTGCAAATGGCACACAAATGCATGTAACCTTAAATCAGTGACAATATCAAAGTTAAAGATACCATGAGACACTTCAGACTTTTCCTACACAGAGCAAGTTTGACAATATGTTTCTTGGCTTACATTCTATGAAGAACAAGCTAAAAATATTAATCACAGAAATCAAGAAGCAAGAATGTAGATGTTACATTCTAGCTAACATGTTCTTCAACACTGGTAAGCACCTGATTTCCCAATCCTTCCAATTAGGGAAGATGCAGGAGAACACCACAGTTCCTTTTAACCTAGAGACACAGGTCTACTTATCAAGAAATAGGAGCAAATAGCTTAGAGTTCCTCCTAGAAAAAACCTGAGGACTTGACTGGAGTGTGTTGTCTAACCCATGAAATGACAATAAATGTTTCATTGCATCTCAGTATTGAAACAGCCTAAGAGACAGACTTCTCCTCAGTGAGGGAGTAGAAACATGGGTCTGTGCTCCCAGTAAGTTTCCATGTTTCCTTGGGAAAATTTCATAGGCTTTCTGGCAATTTACACAAAAAAAAAAAAAAAAATGGACTCAAATCTTTCTCTGCCATGGGTGATATCTGCTGAAAAATCACTAACAATGTCTCATGAAGATTTCACAAGTAAATTCATTAATACTTCTGGATCCCAAAGCATAAGGTTAGAAGTCCACAAAACCAGCTATTTCAGATGAGAGTAACTCCAAATTAATTCTCCAAATTAATTCTGTGTAGAAAATACATAACTGTAGAGTAAAAGAAATTGAGCCACTACTAAACTGCATAGCTTTTTGCCACCACACAGATGTTGCAAATCTTTCATGTATTAAAGCTAACAGGAATGTAAACAGATTTCCTGAATTTCTTCCAGACACAGTGAATTTCTGATAAACAGACTGTCAAAATATTCCACAGAGCTTCCTTTTTAGGTAGCTGCGAAAGCACTTATTTTTCAAGATGTTTTCTGCTACAACCTGAAGAGACTGGGCTCTCCATCTCTCAGTTTTTTATATTTTATAGCATTGTTAGCATCATTTCAATTGTGTTTGCTTTGATCTTGATGCACGAGCCGTAATCCTGAAAACTAGTAAGGACATCTTACTTCATGTATATTGATGAATAATTCATTATGAAGTCACTCACAGCTCATTTATCAGTATATCTCACCTTTACTTGGGTTGAAGGGAAATTTTAAAATCATCAAGAAGAAACTTTGAAAAAAACCCAGTTTCATTTCTTAAATCATAAAAAAAGAAAAATAATTTAAAAGGAAAACAAACAATTAATATACGTAGGCCTTACAACATGTGAAAGTGAAGAAAATGGACTAGCATCAATCTTAAAGCTATAGTCTGCCCTTCAGCATGTCCATGGGAAATGACATTCTGTAAGAAGAATCTGCAACATGAAATTATGTTCTTTCTCTTGTGTCACAGTTTTTTATCAATATTCAGTGAGTGTGAAGATAGTCCCAGTGTACCACAGACCAGAGAAGTGACTGTCCTTCTGTACTCAGCACTGGTGAGGCTGCACTTTGAACACTGTGTTCACAAAAATATGGAGGTGCTGGAACATGTCCAGGGAAGGGCAACAAAGCCGGTGAAGGGTCTGGAGAGTAAGTCCTGGGACAAGTGGATGAGGGAGATAGGGCTGTTTAGCCTGGAGAAAAGGAGACTTGGGGGAGACCTTACAGCTCTCTACAACTTCCTGAAAGGAGATTGTAGAAGGTGGGGTTCAGCGTCTTCTAACCAGGCAACCAGCATCAGGACAAGAGGACATAGCTTCAAGGTGTGCCACAGAAGGTTCAGGCTGGATATCAAGAAGAATTTCTTCAGTGAAAGGGTTGTTAAGCATTGGAATGGATTGCCCAGAAGGGTGGTGGAGTCACTGTCCCTGGAGGTGTTCAAGAAACTACTGATGTGGCACTTAGTGCCATGGTCTAGTTGACAAGGTGGTAATCCATCCAAAAATCCCATCTGAATGCAATCAGGACAGTCCAGAAAAGTATGGTGTTAAGAGAAAGATTCGGGATTTTTAATTCTGCTTTTCACTCTTTCTCCTAAAGAACTAAAGTAAAAAACTCAACCCTCCCCCTCTCCAAAAAGAAATCAAACAACCAAATAAAACAAAACAGAACTGCCCACAGTTTTCCTGTGGAGGCATTAAGAGCTTATTTATTTTTTCCTGGAAGAACCTGGAAGCCCAGTTGTCTCACTGAAGAATTAGACAGGCAGAAAAAGTGTCACTTCTAATTTTTTTTGTGAACCTCCAAAATACTAGATTTAATCCTCAGATTATTTTAGCAGCCTGTGCTGAGAGGGGAATGATTTCAACTCTCCATTACTCTCGGCCCTCAAATTGTTGAGCTAGACTTAAGCTATTGTTACAGCTTTTTCAATCTTTTCAAATGTGCACTTGAATTAAGAAGTGCAGTCAAGTTGCTCAATTTAAATTGCCTTGACTCTGAAAATGTCAGTTCAAGCTGAAACAAAATTGTTTTGAAAACTAGTAATTTAATACAAATTGACTGTATTACAAAGTAAGCGTATATTTGAATATGCAAGCCCCATCTAATACTATTCATTATACTCCCTGAGAACCTGTGAAAAATTAATATTCTATACCAGTTTTCCCTAGGAAATAATATAAAATATAATATCACATGAAAGGAGAGAAAATGTGTGTTGCAAACCCACACAATCTGATGGAATATTTTCTTTCTTGTGTTATTTCCATAAGCAACATAAATATAGCTCATCTGCCTCCACAGGTACTGTCCCTTTTGCCCTTTGTCAAGCAACCAAGATTTATAAAGGTACCGAGTAATTTCCAAACTCCAAATTACACTAGATACATAAAGCACTTAGATAATTTTAAAGAAATGCATTTAAGTTAATCTGCCTTCTCTGTACAGTCATTGAACTAAAAGAATCACCTTAGGGGCATTTCAGAATAGAAATGGGTACAGTCACTGGGAAAGCCTGTCTTTCTTCACTGTCTGGTCATTAGCACTGATTAAATAAAATAGAAAAGGTCTTCTGGATGGCAGTTCCTTTGGGACTCATTGGTGATATTCTCAAAAGATCAGCTTACCTATGTGATGCTAAGCACTCAGCAGCTGACTCACACTGTCATCTTCATCTGCTAAATTCAGTACCCACTTCTGTCGGATTTTGCAAGAACAGTGTAGCATCTGGTCTGGTGCAAAACCCTGCAGCACAGTCTAATTCTTTAAAATGCTGCATTTTCTCCTATTTTAAATAACTCAAGCAATGGGGCTTCCACCTCCTCTTCCGAAAGACTATTAGCATTGAATTTTCTCATACACTATTTTGCTTTGTATATTAATTCTCATATTTTATTATGCTCATTAATAATATGCATTGCTGTAATAATAGGTATTTAGCATTTCTTTCCTTCGACTATCACATTTTCCAGTTGAGAAAATGTAGTTACTAATGCTTTAGAGGCTTCATCATAAGCAGAGTACCCGAACTGAGTATTTTTTCAGTGTAGTGTGAGTACATTTTTCTGGTATTAATTTAGCCTTTCCTACATATTTCTTCAATGATTATTGGCTTTGCTTTGCTGAATTATTATTCTTACTGACACTCTAATTGCCATCATACATAGCAATCTCTTTATAAATAAACATGTGGATGAACATTTGAAAACAAGCCACCAAAATAATGTAATGAAGAGCAATTTGCATTTAGCAGAATATCACAAAATTGCAAAAGCAAAAACAGACAGAAATAAATATTTTTCATATTATATCCAAAATTCTAAACTTCTTCTCTAAAGAATCTGTGGCTTATCAGTCACTTACTGGGAGCAAGCTCTGAGCTGAGATAGGAATATAATGGTAGTAAACCAGACTTGACCACAAATAGTGCTGCCTGGGAAATTATTTTCCCATCAATATTTACTTTATAAGTTTTCACGAACTTTCTTATTCCACAGTCAAAGAAACAAAGTTTCTAAAGAGTAGGAAGAGATCTACATCCATTCCAGAATGAGAAACAACAGGAGAGAAGAGGCTGGCAGGGACTGAAGCCATGCATCCCTCAAGAGGACTATATTCTAGTTCCTTTTACTAATGAGGCAAAGCAAGGGCATGAACTGTTCTCTACATCCCAGTGAATGCCAGTTACCAAATATTGCAGAGTAGGTGTTTCCTCTCTCTTTTCTGAAAATGATCGATGGATGTGGGAAATATTTCTTGGGACAATCTTCACTGGAACTGACATGTTTCTGAACTTTTTGCTGAATTCGAGTTTTCTAACAAAAACCCCCCAGCTTCTTTCTTGAAAACTCAATTCTTATAGTCCTGGTTCTGTACTAGAAAACAAAACATCAGCCTTGACAACAGACCACAGTGGGCCAGATCTCAGCTCATGAACTCTTGCCCCAGTGTAGCTTATTATTACAGAAATGGTACATCTTTATTTCCTATTTGTTTCCAAGCTATTCAGTATTTGTGTTTCAGAATATTTTCCTCCACTTAGCATTTTCCTCCTATTTTTAAATTTTTTTGTCCCTTTCCTCCAAAACCCTCTTTAACTTTGTATTTTTATCACTGGTTGTTGAGCATTTTTAGCTAAATAATTATAATAATTAAAAAAAAAGAAAGAGAAAAGTTTGGTCTTTCAACGGAAAAAGTTATATTTCTAAAATAATTTGAAGAACATTTGACTATTTTCCCAAAAGAGTGAAAGTAGCCTCTCAACCAGTAGTATTTATTGAAAAAAAGGCCTAATGAATTTAAGCTAGTGCCTTAGAGCATGCTGAGTTCTGTTGATTTATGCAAGCAAAAGGTCTGACCTCAAGTCTTTTCTGTAACAGCGAGAACAATAAAGCCAAGAAAATACTGTCTTTACCTGGACATACATCAGTATATATCAAATACTGAAAACCTGGAAAGAAGCATTTCACTCAGATTTATATATCATTTCCATTCACTATGTCTCCTTAGAAAAAAGCCAGCAAATTAAATAATTAGATATACAGTCGTGGTTGACAACTTAATTTATTTTAACGAGGACAGCAATACACCTGTTTTCAGCACAAAGAAACGTTGTACTTTGACAAAAGCACATTATGTTGTCTCACAATGGAAGTGCTGCAGAAACAACTATTGAGAGTACAATAATATAAAGTGAAAATATGACAAAGATCCTTTTACTAGTGTCATTTTATTAATAAATACTACACATCAGAGGTTGCAGGGGCATGGTACTCTTTTATTTTGAGATTCACTAGAGAAGAGAAGGATCAGAACTTAAAAACCACAAGGTTTCAAATGCATTAAACAGTTCCTCCCACTCATGTGTGAATGACTAAGTATTAATCTACTTTCAGCTATCATTTTAACCACTAAAATGATAGTATTCTTCAATTAATTTTTGCGACAATTTAAGTAGTGGTAAAAAAATAGAGAATTAATAAAACCAACGCCACTGCTACCTGTAGTTACCTTCCAGCAGAGCCAAGTCTACCACAACAAGAGCAGGCCAAAGACAAGGCCTGTTTCTTTAAGTGCTGACGTGACATCTTATGCAAGCCCAGGAATCCATCATCTCTACTAAACTGTGTTAGTATCTGCCTTAGTTTATATGTATCTCCATTTCAACTTCTGTGGAAAAAAAACACTAATTAAGCAAGATCCTGAGAAATTTTATTACTCTGGTTAAAAAATATAATTTTTCCCATAATGTATTCCCCAGATTATGATATAATTCCCTGCTTTCAATATTAATTTTTTTCCCCTGGTATTTCCCCAGTGTTTTTGGTACTGCTCATGGGATTTGAAGCTGAAATACAGGAAGATTTGCACCAATTTATTCCTCTGGGCCAACTTCCAAAGCTGAAACAGGTAGAAGTTGTACTGGGAAGGTAGGGAGCCACCTCCTTCTCCATCCACCTCTGCAGCGGGAAGAGGAAACTCCCAGGCAAAGATCATCATCTGCTTAGGCCTTCACCTGATACACAGCAACCACTGTGGGATGGTGAAAACACCAGGAGGGCATCTTGGACCATTAAAAAGGACCCTTGCTGACTTCCAAGCCAGCCCAACTAGAGCCAGGGGAACTTAGTGAGCAGCTGAGTCAGCTATTTCATGACATTTTTTTGTTATTTCTTAAAAGAGATTAAAAACATCATGAAGCATGATCATCTCAGCATAATTGCACTGCTGGACACTGTCTAGAGAAATCAATCTTAAACAGAAAAGCTTTGAAAACATTTATACAGTTTCAACAATGAAAAATCAAAAGACAGAGTAAGTTGACAGAGTATAAACAATTTGATTTTGGATCATTCCCAGTTCTCAGTTTCCCAGTACACACAGATGGAAATACTATTTGTAAGCAAAATTGGGAGGAAATATGCTGACGGTGTCTGGTTGAGAATTAAATTCCTAGCAGTACTTTTTGCTGGAACAGAGGAGAGTTATGCAGTCTGAAAGTAGAAATTACATCTTTCATGGCCATCTTTAAAAATGATGATTTCAAAGTCCTGTTAAAAAAACCCCCAACTTACAGATCCAGAGAAGTAAAAAGGCATAGGAATTTCAAAACTGTCAGCAATGAACTATGACACAAGATTTAGTGAAAAGCAAAGAGGACTTTGGTTCTTTACTTTGTTAACTTTTGACAAGGCCCAAGTACAGCACAATGTTCTGAACCCTTAGCTAAAGAGATTAGATATAAAGACAGAAATTAGTATTTCATGGAATCATAGAATGGCTTGATTAGGAGTGGACCTTAAAGATCAGTTAGTTTCAATTCCCCTGTGCCATAAGTGGGGCCAACTTCCATCCAATGTGGTCTTGAACACTCCCAGGGATGGAGCATCTACAACTTCTGTGGGTAACCTGTTCCAGTGCCTTACCAGCTTCATAATTTCTTCATAACATCAAATCTAGACCTAACCTCTTTCAGTTCAAAGCCATTCCCCCTTGCCCTATCACTACATGCCCTTTCAAAACTTCTCACTCCTGCTTCCTTATCGGTTCCCTTTTAGGTACTGAAAGGTACTGAAGGGTACCTAAAGGTACCTATAAGGTCTCCCCAGAGCCTTCTCTTCTCCAAACTGAGCAACCCCAGCTCTTCAGCCTGTCCTCACAGGAGAGGTGCTCCAGCCCTCTGATCATCTTCACGGCCTCCTCTGGACTTGCTCCATGCCCTTTTTGTATTGGGGCCCCCAGAACTGGACACAGTAGTCCAGGTGGAGTCTCACAAGAGCAGAGTAGATGGGGAGAATCACTTCCCTTGACCTGCTGGTAATGCCTCTTTTGATGCAGCCCAGATTGGCTTCCTGAGCTACAAGTGCACCTTGCCAGGTCATGTTGGATTCATTGTCAGCCCACATCCCCAGGTCTTTCTCTGCAGGGCTGCTCTCAATCCATTCTCTGCCCACAGAATGTGGCCTCTGCACTTGGCCTTGTTGACCTTCATGACGTGTGAACCTCTCAAACCTGTCAGGTCCCTCTGGATGGCATCCCTTCCCTCCAGCATTTCAACAGCACCACGTAACTTGGTGTCATTGGCAAACTTGCCAAAGATGTACTTGATCCTTCTGTCCCTGTCACCAACAAAGATGTTAAACAGTGCTGGTCCCAATATCGACCCCTAAGGAATGCCACTTGTCACCAGTATACATTTGGACACCGAGCTGTTGACTGCAACTGTTTGAGTGCAATCATCCGGCTCAGTCCTTATCCTCTGAGTGGATCATCTGTCAAAACCATGTCTGTCCACTTTAGAGAAAAGCGTGTCACGCAAGACAGTGTCAATGCTTTCCACATGGCAAAGACAGATGGCATTTGCTCTTCCCTACCCACCATGGCTGCAACTTCATCATAGAAGGCTACCAGGTTTGTCTGGCTTGACTTGGGCTTAGTGAAGCCATCCATGTTGGTTGTCACCAACCACCTCCTTGTTTTCTATGTGCCTTAGCACAGTTTCTAGGAGGATCTACTCCATGATCTTGCTGAGTACTGAAATGAGACTGATCAGCTTGTAGTTCCTTTTCTTCCCCTTTTTTCCCCCCTTTTTAAAAATGAGAAAATGTGAGTTATGTTTCCCCTTTTCCAGACAATAGGAACTTCACCAGAGTGCCACAACTTCATAATGTGATGGATAGCGGCTTGGCCACTTGATCTGCCACTCCTCTCATGACCTTCTGATGCATCTGATCAGATCTCATGGAACTTCAGGTTCCTGAGGTGGTCTGAAATGTGATCACCTACAGTGGGCAATTTTTCATACTCTCAGTAAATTCCATTTCCCGCTAATGAAGTTAATAATGGATGTATGTGCAGGCATCTGACACTGCTCAGAACCCTATAGCCCTGTATTACTGCTTCCTGCACCTCGCACTAAAAATTATGGAACTAGATTTTTTGTTTGCATAACACCTAAAAGTCTCCTTAACCCAACCCTTACATAATCTTCAGAACACTGTTACTCTCATTTCACATTAAACATTTATTGCAGAACTAAATTACACAGCTGCTTGCTTCCACCAGTAAAGTTGTTTTGCTGTGTGTTTGTTTATTTTCTTTAGTTGTTGGTGGCTTTTTTTGTTTTATTTTGTTTTTATTTTTTAGGGGGGTCTTTTTTTCTGTTTCTCTCTCATGCAATAGTGACAAGCCTTAACGAACATATGCTGCCTCTTAGTGTTAGAGAACTCCTACTAAAGTTAAACTCAAATTGCTTTAACAGAACCCCACCAATAACTCCTGAATTATGGATTTATTAGACTCTCTACAATATAACCTACAATTTACTCTATAAGATGCAAAAAATGACAAAAGATGAACTCTTCAGAATATTTGGAATATCATTCACTATTGATTTAACATTCTCTCTTATACCAAGTACCTTACAACACTTACCATCCTTGGAAAATAAAACCTAGCTCTAGTTATTAATATCTTTATTTAAATGCAGATCTTGATTTCCCCTGGAGACAAGACTTAGCATTGAGCTATCAGGAGAAAAGAAGACTTTGAGTCATATATTATCTGCAAAGAAAGGATTTTTCTAGGGTTTGGTGAGTAATCCTTTTTTCTCCTTTTTTTTTTTTTTTTTTTTCTGGTGTGCTGGCAATCTATAATTGTACATGTTTGCCTTTAATACCATATTGTACTTTCAGTCACAGGACCGTACGTAAAGCAATTGCTTTTGTATCATGAGTCACTATGCAGATTACACTCTATAAATGTAACAATAATAGTGATGTTAATAATACTTGGTTGCCCTATGGCATTCCCTTTTCAACATAATTCAGTACATTTTAAATGGAGAGATAATTATTTTTGGTTCATGGATGGAGAAACTGAGGCATTCAAGGAACATAAAGATTGGATTTCAGTGTTTGCAAACCAGTTTATTAAGTTTTGCCTCTTCATAAATTATTTATTCCAGGAGACTCCAGCTGTTTAATTGAAACAAAAGTGTTACAAAGGCCTGTAGCAGGTGCTGACTCAATGTGGTTTCTTCTCAGTACACTGTCAGCTGATTAAGAACTGGTACAGAACAAGAGAATCTATTTTAAATGTCTTGTTCCAGGGCATTTAAAAACTGACTCTTTTTTCCCAAAATTTTTAACATAGATTGAAGTCAGTCAGTACAGGCACTGAAATGGAGTCTCAGGTATTTCTCTTGACTATGAACTAGACTGTAATAATCACTTATTTAATCACATCATAAGCTTTAACTTAATCACAGTACATGCCCCCCTCTCCCTGCCTTCTACATCCTAAAAGAAATGTTACAAAGCAGTAGAGAAAAGAAAAAAAAAAGTTTTGCGATTTAAATGTTAAATCAGAATAACCCTGGAGGATATGCTCTACAAGAGGCTCCATTTTAGTTCTTTTCTGAAGTCATAAGGACCTTTCTTTGCACAAACAGGGTCTATGTTGCAAAAACAAGACAGGTGATTTGCAGAGATTAGAGTTAGTAAATATCTTCTAATAAGAAAGAGAAGCACAAACGAGGAGAATTTGATAAGCTGATTCACATGATAATGAACAAAGAGAGGAAATCAGAGGAAGAGAGTTACAACTTATCCCTACAGGTTAGGAGATATGGAAATATTCTAGATGTCAGGAGAGAGATGAGAATGAACACGGCAAGACAAGCACATGCTTAGAGGTCCAGGGAAAATTCCATATGTGGAAAAGGTCCTTTTATAGGAAATTACTCCTATTTTGTTGAAAAGAAAATAGGTGAAAACAGTTATTTGGCTGGTCTAGCAGGATAACCACAGCTGCTCACAAACATAAAGAACTTAATGAACTGGAAAAAAAGAACAAAAATATTTTTCAAGGACTCATTACTGAGGATAGAAAGAGTATTCTGCATTAACACACAGATAGTAGGATGGATTATTTTTTTCCATTGGGTAGAATTCAATCATCTTCAATTAGGAACGGCAGCAATGTTCTGGAATGTGTAGTGAATGAAAAGAAACAACCGCTTCCAGATGACTCAGCTAATCATTAAATGAGTTCTATCCCTGAACATGAGAGATGGTATTCCAGCTGGGAAGACCTTATCTAGGCTATTTCTTCCATCAACACAGAAAGTCCAGATGATTACTCATTTCAAGACTGCTTTTAAATTTAGAGAATGGAGATACCTTTCTCCACGTACTATAGAGAAAGTCTGCGGAGCAGTTTAGACTACATGCCTGACTTACATTACTGAAATAAATATTATTCACAATGTAAATACTGGATTATTTATGTCTCTTTAGTCACTGTGCAAGACTTTATTGGTGATGATCCATTTTAGTGCATGTGCTATTTATCCATCTGAATTCATAGAACTTGTGGAGAATCAGCTGACTCAGCCAGTTAGAGTACATAAACTACAACTACCAAGGAGGGTGTAAAGGAGAAACAAATGAACACTCATTTAGTGCAAAATCAAGATGTCAAGAATAAAACTAATCAAGGCACCGAGAAGCTTGAACGGAAATACTTTAGTTGCCTGTATATGAACGATAGAAGACTGGGTAATAAAAAAGATAAATTGGAATTGGAACTGCTCTTTTATGATCTAGCTAGTATTACTGAGACCTGATGGGAAGATTTGCATGAGCAAAATGTTAAAATCATGGATATATTGGATTTAGGCAGGATCTAGTGAGAAAAAAGTAACAAAGTCACTTTATATCAAAGAAGAGGTATTACCTGCACCTGAGTTCTCTGGTAACTCAGAAGGAAAAAAATTTGCATGTTCATAGATTCATGTTCTAACAAACAAATTAACAAAAAGCTTAGAAAAGGTGCTAGCTAGTGTCTTTATTGACCAACAACTTAGTCTAGGAAAAGAATGGCTGATTTCTGCTGCAGAGATGGATAAATTGCATTACAATGTGTGACTTCAACTTGAAAGGCACAGTTGGAAGTCTCATGATCCTTATGATTTCTAAAAATTACTGAAGAAAAAAATGTAATAAAATTAACGTTTCATCCTAGATGTTCTATGCTTGTTGCATTTACCTCAAACAACCAAGGAATTCTAAAAACACAATACAGCCCACTCTAGATGCTGCTTTTTTGAGACCTTACAGCAGCCTTCCAGTACCTAAAGGGGGCCTACAAAAAAAGCAGGGGAAGAACATTTGACAAGGGCATGTAGCAATAGGGCAAGGGGAAATGGCTTTGAACTGAAAGAAGGGCAGTTTAGATGAGATATTAAGAAGAAATTCTTCACTGCAAGAATGATGAGGCACTGGAACAGGTTGCCCAGAGAGGCTGCCCAGAGAAGTTGTGGATGCCCCATCCCTGGAAGTTTCAAGGCCATGTTGGCTCAAGGCTTTGAGCAACCTTGTCTAGTGGCATATAACCATACCCATGGCAGGCAAGATTGAAACTAAATTACCCTTAAGGTCCCTTCAACTCAAACCATTCTATGAGTCTATGACTTAATTATATCTGTAACAGGTAAATAAGACTAAGTCCAAACAAATATGATATGTATTCTCAGCAAGTTTGTGGATGACACCAAACTGGGGGGAGTAATCAATATGTTTGAGAACATGACTATCATTCAGAAGGATTTCTACAGGCTGGAAGAATGGGAATGTCCATTCATTCTACGAATGGAACTGAAAAACCACAGTCATAGACATGAACGTGCAATGGCAGAACCCCCTGTGCTGGTACGGACAGACTGGCTTGGTGGAACCTCTGCTGCATAGGATCTGTAAATCCTGATGGACTGGGGACTAAGCTTACTCTAGTAAATATTTATTATTTCACTTGACTATTTTAGTGTAGCACTCTCAAGGACTTGAGTCAAGTATGGAACCCTAGGTTAATGTTAGAATATGGCATCTTCACCTTCAAAATTAAAGCTCAAACATTCAAGGCCACAAAGTAAAGAAATATAAACAAGTATTTCACTTAGAAATTAGGTAAATTTCATGAGTTAAGCAAAAAACATCAATGGAACTCGGTATTGAAGTTTAAAAGAGTTTCTAGGACATGAACAGGCTTCGTTACTATTTTTCTTTTCCGGTCTGAAGTACAGTGTCAAAATGACATAGTCCTAAGATTTAGAAAACCTTCTGCCTTGAAGGAAGAAAAAATGTTTTCTTTCTTAAATGGAAGACTAGTATGAAAAAGATTCAATAAAAAGAATGTGAAACATTCCAGGTGAGCTATGTTTTGGAGATTAAAATTAAACTAAGAAAGGCAAGGACAAAAGTTTAATGCTGTGGTGTGTAACACTAATCCACAGATCATTCTCAGAGGAGAATTAACCTTTTTTTGTAAAAGGAATTCAACAAAGCATCACTAAGCTGTCAAATGAAAATACTAAGTACACAATTTATCCTTTTTATTGATGTTTATCTGTGTAGGGCTTTGCTTTTGTTTTCATTCGCTTTTTTTTTTCCTTAGGGAGTGATCCTACACTAATGCAATTGCATACTTTGTAACTGTGGGAGGATACGTAAGAAATGAAATGGCAATGATTGAACTTGGAAAAAAATAGAGGCAGAAGGGAAAAAGAGATACTCTGAGAGGTTTTGGAAATGTCTTCTTGCATAGCTGGTACAATGCATATGATGGAAATTACTGGTTTGAACTTGATTGCTTTCCTTTTTCTGAGATGGACAGATTTTATTTATTACTATTTTAATTATTTGTAACAGAATGTTTCTTTCACTGTGATTTCCGAACCTTGACTGCAAAATTCATGGATTTTTATAAAAATTAATTTAATTTGTAATAAAAAAAGAATTTTTAATTAGTTTATTCATTTTGTGTATGTGTGTGTGTTTCTTCCCGCAGTTTCAGCCAATTTAAAGACACCTTAAGTATTCTATAACATGCAATTTGCTGAGCCTTCTAATTATACTAAGATTTCTTTAGTATTAAAACCTTATTACATTTATTTATAGATCTGAAGTTTCCATAATATTTCATTATGCTACAGAAAAAGCAAAATACTGTCTTATAGATAGTCCTCACAGAGATGGTGAGTAATGGAAAAAAAGATTAGAACACCTTCAGATCTGCAAAAGGTTACTGAAATGCTTGGCTCCATAGCTGCTTGTGTTCTGCCATCTGAGTTAAACAGTACCAAAGAGTAACACAAATTGTCAGTTGACCTTTTGATTAGACCTTGTCCTATCAAATGTTAGGAGAGTAATCAATTGGTCCTAAACAATGAGCAAAACAAGCAAACAAAATTATTTCATTAAATGACCTTTTTTTTTAACCGTATTAGCTCAAGAAAGGTATTTTTTGTTTTTAGTTTGGGTGTGACAGAAAAAAGAAACAGAATAATTCCCTCTAAGGGTATCCAACTCAATAAGAACAAAATCACAATGGTAATCTAAACCCAGCAGCACTCTTAAAATGGCTTCTGCATTTTTCCGTGCAGCTCTTCCTCTTCCATCACCCTTATCCCTTCCACCCCAATAGAGTCTATCAAATGCCAAGGTTGAGTACAGAACAGGAGATCAAAGAACTGAATGCAGGTCAGGACAGGACACTTTGCATAAAGATGCTTTGTCTCACAGAACCAGCTGTGTAGTGGACTGTGTACAGTGACGCAGGTACAGATATCCTTTATGGGCAATGTAGGGGTTTCCAGTCAAGAGCCTTTTAACTCTTGCAAAACTCTCTTTTATTACAGAAAAAAATGCTTACTTAACATCCATATAGGCCAGCACCCACTTCATTTGGTTATTTTGTTAGCTATTTTTCATACAGTATATTCAATTGCCATGGTAATGAATTTTTACGCTGACCTGAGGCTAGCTATTTTTATTGCATGGTGTTCCATTCACTCGTTCTCCAAGACAGGTACAACTATTCAGCTTTGCTTCACAGTCCCTTAACTCTGAAGCAGAACTGCTCACCTTTTAAAACAAAAGTCTTTTCCCCTCCAGGTACAATAACAAAATAAATTGATGGTACAGCATACACAAACTTATTTCAGCCTTCAGAGAATTGCTTACTGCCTTTCATACTAAGACACATATAAACACGGTAATTCACTCTGATTTTATGAATTGCCTCCTGACTATCATTGGGGAGTGATGGCTAGGCAGTGCTAAATGAAAGCATCTAAAGCAGGTTGAGAATGACTGCAGTGTGCCTCTAAAGATCGATGAGTTGGCAGGTACTGTTATAAATTACCATCGGGTGCCATTCACAGACGATAAGAGCTTCATCCTGCATGACAGCCATTGATCTGATTCAGAACTAAGATGCAACCTTTGATGACACTCCTTGAGGATAAAAGGTTATGCTTCACATTTAGTTATGAATAATAAGGTCATGTTTTAATTAAAGTAGTATCTCAGTGGAATATTAGGGCAGTGAAACTGTACAAATTAGTCTGACTTGTACAGCAATTGTTGCTGGAAAACAGCCTAGTACTGAAGAAAATAACAGAGAGTAACAATGAAATTACATTAATGAGGCAAATAGCCCATGTCATTAGAAGGAGCTTAACTAGTCAGACCCAAAATTAGAAGAAACAATAGTTTTTGAGTTTATGCATGACACTAAAGCTGGCAGAACAAGAAAATTTACATTAAGGTAAGAAATACTTAAACTATACACCTATGTTTTGGTTCCAGTAATTTCAATACAATTCAAAATCTTTTGTGCAAAACCTAATATTCAAGCTAAAAGCAAGCTTGGGATTGACTGTTCATAGAGGTTTTTGAGTCTTCTTTTCTGGGAAACTCAAACGACTGTTCACAATTATCTTTTTTTGGCACAGTCCCAACAACATTCCTGACCAAGGTTTCTGAAAATAAAACTGGCCATATAACAAACATGTATTCAGAACAGCTATTAAATGGAGCAAATATTATTCATATGCAGCATATATTATTTGTAAATATTTGTGAAACTTCTATTATATAATGTAATAAAATATAATTGATAAATATGTATGCTGCTGATCCAGCAAAATACTGAGGCTTGTGCTTAAGTAAATTATCTAACCAATACCAATCTTAGAAACTGAATTAAGCGATGTAGGGTGGGATATAGATATTATGCAGCCTAATCCATACTAAATGAATAGCACATGTTCTAAGTCACACTCCGAAAGGTAATTTCACTCTCCCAAGATTCAGAAATTAACCTCTCATACAGCAAGTGTTGTAGAAGTTCAGTCATGAAGATTTATCAAGAAAATACCAATGCTACCTCATGCATTCTGTCAGCATGGCAAACTTTATTTACTTATTTATTTTGACATACAGAAAAGCATGTACAACCAAGACTTTCTCCACACCCACGGCTGTTGCAGCTTATGGTGTCCTCAATCCAATCTAAATGTTCATTTTGCAATTACTCTGCTGTCAAATAATAAGTGAAATATAGAATATATACGCAGTAAGTACTTAATAGCTTTAAAAATATACTTTCTATCAGTGTCACCAGTTGCTTGTCAGAATTCATACATTTTAAAATGTTTAGTGCTTAAACTAGCAGAACACATCCAGATCAGAAACCAGGGATAGCGGCTCTGCAGGAGACCAGCCATGCAAATGCCTTGAAAACATAAATTGCTCTGAAAAGGCTGAAAACACAGTATCAGATTGGGAGGTCAAGAGATTATGGAAACGAGCTGTCCACCTCCCATGGTGCACAACAGATTTTCATTTCCCTTGCTTTTCCTAATGTAACTGACCAGCTATAAAGCAAAACTCACTTACTACAGACAGCAATGCTTGTTGTGGGGCTCTTAGTAAGTCAGGGCACTTAGAGAAATGCAAGACCTCAAGGCAACTACAGGACCAGACCAGTTACTTTGTAACGTCTTTAATTAAACCAAAACTGGGTTTGAAGCTGTCATGAATTTGTTTGTAGATGTTTTAAAGTCATAATCCACTGCTTTGCAAGGCAGATACTGAGCTTTCTCATCCTGACAAGAAATAAGTGACATTCTGTATGAAAAATGTAAATCTACTGAATATTTATTTTGCTTGTGTTCTATACTGTTACTGATATCAGACTATAGCTAAAATTCCTAAATTAATAGAAAGCATGGGCAGAGAATCCTCTTCAGAAGATTCTGTCTCCAGAATGATCACCAAGCTTTTAAATCACTATTTGTTTCCAACAAATTTTATGCAAACTTAAGAACACTATTTAGCATAATGTGGTTCTGATTTTTCTTGCTTCCAGTTTTAGTGAGGAAATGCACATTCTTTGCTTAAATAAAAATAGAAACAGAATTTAATATGTTTCAAGACATATCCTGGGTAGTGACAGTCATATGCTATAGACTTCTGCACTATGAGGAACACAGAGTAACCTTAATTTTAGATCAAGGTCTTTTTTCCAAAATCTTACTAGATAGCAGTACCTTCCAGATTAGGAAAAACATTCAAGGTAATCATGGGTGTACACAGGGATTTGGTAGAAGAACAAAAAAGTTACAGTTGAGATAGATACACATTTATATGTTGACATAATGCAAACGTCTAATATGTAGCTATCGCACTAAAGGCTCTTGGGTCGGAAAATAAAATTGCACTAAAGAGACTAGTTAGGAAGAAAATTCTATTTTCTGGCAATAGTCCTATTAAAAAAGCTTATTCTTTCTGCTTTTTTTCCTCTTATTTTTTTTTTTAAAGATTTGCCTGTTTCATATTGATCTATCCTCTTCTGTGCAAAAGTACAAATCAAAACAAGAATTGTGGTCAGTATTCTTCAACTGAAATCAGTAAGAATTACATTAACAGTTTTAAGGGATGAGATCACAATCAATACCTGGATGGTATTTGAACTATCAGTTTGGTTTGTAAAAAATGCTCAGAAATTTCAGTTTCTAACCCAACATAAATGTATTGCTTTTAGTGGGGTACAGCAGCATCCTATCAGCAAAGGGTCTTAAGACAATCACAAACATTAAGATTAAAAAAAAAAAGTCACATGCAGTAGTTCACCTGTCACTTACAAACTCACAGCCTCTGAAATGTTAGAGGTTTATCTGACAAATAACTTGGATTTGATTCCCAAATCCTTTGTGACAGAAGCTCCAACAGCCATTTTCCAGCAGTCCAACAAAATGTATAAGGAGGAAGTGGCAACAGATTTCTATGCTGTTGAAAACATTTACAAAGTGTGTGGAAAAGTAACAGATACCTGACCAGAAAATAAAAAGAAATGAAGTGATAGAGTAAAACAAAAGCCACGAATTAAAAAGAAAAAGCCTAATAGCATATGCTTTTTCACCTGCAGGCAAAAGAGACTTGATTATGAATTTCCAGGTGCAACAGCACACTCGCAGTAAATGCCAATACTAATACAAATTTCCTGAGAGCAAAAAAAGGTGTCTGAAGGTACAGAATATTGTTTTAAGCTATTCTTAGTTACATCTCAGTAGAAGAACATGTGTAGAAACATACTGAAGATCAAAGGTCTAAATAACTATCTTCTTTATTAATTAATTCTAAAACTATATTTTACCAATGTCCCTAAGGTATGTGTTTCAAGTATATATTACCAATATTTTAATACATTCACTTCAGCGCAAATAGTATTTACCCTTTGGTGATTGATTAATTATTACCACATCAAGAAACCTCTGTCTTCCTTGATCCTTTTGGCAAAAACAATATTCCATTTTTTTTTTTCTTAGTTAGACACCCTTCAAAGAGGTAAGACAGAGCATGATCTCAATACATTTATTATGAGGAAAATTGACTTTTTGAAGTACAAAATTGACCAACGGGATTTGGTAAGAAATATAAAAAGGAATTATAAATCACATCAATGATAACATTTAAAAGCTCTCCTAGATTTACTTAGGTATTCACCTTTATGCTAGAGTTTAAACTAATGCTATGTTAAAGCTTCTTTTGAAATATAAAGAGAGTTATAGACTGAAGAGTGCCATTTCCTAAGTTTGTTAAAATGTATTAAAATTAACACTAGCATTTCATTTCTGCTCCATTTCCCTTTTGGGTTACATACATTTTCCCTTAGTGTGAAGCACGCAAGATCCATTGTATTGACAGTCATCTACATTTGGCATGTTATTTAGGAAACCACCTGATCAGTGGATGAGCCAACAAATGCTCTTTTACTTCACATATTAGAAGTCTTCTCAAAATGTGTATTTTACAGATTTATATTAAAACCAAAAATTATTTTTAAATTGTTTTAAAATCTCAATGACAATTATCTGGGGATGAGGGAGGGACGCTTGGGTTTTTTGGTTGTTTTTTTCTCACTGACATCTCACTGGTTTCAATGTTCTAGGCTCATGACTACTGAGACTCTGCTAAGTGATTAGGACTATATCCAGCAAAGCACTTAATATTTAATTTTGAAATATAAAAGGATATCCAGTGATATCACTAAGCTACAAGAATCAATCTAACAGAATCCAGTTGAAAAAACTGGCACATTTTACTTCCCTTCATTCATCTTATTAGAAAAGTGAGCAAACTATCCCCCGAAAAGTGTTAAAGAAAATTGCACACAAGCTTACCCCCCACCCCACAGATGCAAATAACTGTGTACAGACAAGATACCATTTATGCAACCAAATCAAACTAAGCAGACAATAAGTGAGAATCTGAAACTATTCAAAGACGTATTTCTAAATCAATTTTAAGCACATAAGTTATTGAGTTTTCATTGTTTTAGACAGAAATACCATTTTTAACAACTCACAGCTCATTGCTATTTTATTAAACAGAGGTAATAATTATTTATGCACTTTTGTGACTCCTCAAGACACACTGCAACATTGCAGCTGAATAGCTAAAAGACTATATAATTATTTTACCATAACTATGTGTCAGTGTCAGATTTATGCCGTGATATTGCACCATCAGGACTCAGTTATGTCTCTTATTTCTATTATATCACAATGAAACATTGAAAAACCAAGCACAGTTTTAAAATAACAGTGACTTGTGATGTCCCTCAGGGGTCTGTACTGGCACAAGTGCAGTTTAATGTCTTCATCAATGACATAGACAGCAGGATTGATTGCACCCTCAGCAAGTTTGCAGAATGACACCAAGCTGTGTGGTGTAGTTGACATGCCCAAGGGATAGGATTTCATCCAGAAGGACTTGGACAAGCTTGAGAAGCAGGCCCATGGGAACTTCATGAGGGTCAACAAGGCCAAGTGCAAGGTGTGATATTTGGGTGGGGGCAATTACAAGCAGAAATACAGGCTGGGCATTGAATGGTTTGAGAGCAGCTCTGCAAAGAAAGACTTGGGGGTGTTGGTGGATGAAAAGCAGGACATGACCCAGCAATGTGCACTTGCAGCTGAGAAAATACACTGTATCCTGGGCTGCACCCAAAGTAGTGTGGCCAGCAGGGCAAGGGAGGGGATTCTGCCCCTCTACTCTGCTCTGGTGAAACCCCACCTGGAGTGCTGTGTCCAGCTCTGGAGCCCTCAGAACAAGAAAGATGTATATCTGTTGGATCAGGTCTAGACGAGGGCCACAAAGATGATCAGAGTGCTGGAGTTCCTCTCCTATGAAGACAGGCTGAGAGAGCTGGGGTAGTTCAGCCTGGGGAAAAGAAGGGTCTGGGGATACCTGATTGCAGTCTTTCAGTATTAGAAAGGGGCTTATGAGAAAGAAAGATGGGGACAGACTTTTTTTGTAGGGACTGTTGCGATAGGACAGGGGATAATGTTTTTAAACTAAAAGAAGATAGATTCAGACAGGAAGTAAGGAAGAAATTTTTTACAGTGAGGGTGGTGAAACAGTGGCACAGGTTGCCCAGAATGCTGGCAGGTGCCCCATCCTGGAAACATTCAAGGACAGGTCGAACGGGGCTTTGTGCAACCTGATCATGATGAAGATGTCTCTGGGCTCATCTGTCAATTTAGGGGGTTGTACTAGTTGATATTTAAAGTCACTTCCAAACTAAACCATTCTGTGATCCTATGATCCCATGATTCTATGGTCCTATGATTATATTCTTGCTATTTCAACTCCATGTAATTTATTGTAATTTTTTTTTTTTGCAGCCAGAGTGCCAGGTCCCTTTTCTTTGCACCAATCTTTTTTCTCAATCGTGGATGCAGACACGCTTAATGATGGTTCTGCCTAAGAAGGCAGAAGTGACAACAATTGCTTGGCTAGTAGGTTCCACAATGCTAATTGCAGAAGTTGGTCAACCATGTTCTGGTCTGACCCTAGTCCTAGAAGGGAAAACGAGATACCCCAAAGAAAACTTACTTGGGATTGAGATAGATGTAATTCTGACCACAAATGTGAAAGTCCCAAGAGTGGATCACGAGCCTTCAGTGCTCATATCTGAGTTGCAGGTGGAAACAGTACTGCTCTGAATCATTTATAGTGAACAAGTCATAAAATGCAAACCCAGGAAAATGTGAAGAATGCATTTCTCTGTTATCCTCAGGCACTGGCTCTTGGTATGATTTTACATATGCTGCTTGTTATGATGATATTGATTACTAAGTCAACAGAAGCGCTCGCAAGGGAGTGCAGATCTCTTTACTACTGCTCTGTAATATTAAAATATCATTACTGAGACACCAACTTTTTGTTCTGCTGTAATGTTATTCTCTGATGGTTGCTTCCTGAGCTGAAATTTGAAACTGTCACCCACAGACTTGCAGAAGTGATTTGACTTCACTTATAAGGAAAGTGAAATTAAATATTCATCCCTGGACTGCATTTCAGGTTCAAACTGACTGAAGTTCCTCCAGGCAAAATGTACTTAAGTCACAGAAGATTTTTTTTTAGTTTTAAAAATTCAGGATGTCTATTTATCAGGGCTGGACAGTCAAATAATCATTTATCTGGAACTTCTGTACACAGATATTCTTTTCCCTGCTTTGCAGCATGGTTTTAATTATTATGGCTAGGTAAGCTACTTCCTAACATAGATTAATTTTAGTACACTGAACATCCAGACTGAACTCTTCAACATGTAGCTGTTCAGATCAAATAACAATAAGTGGTAGAAGAGCTTAATTTTGGACCATCTGAACTTTTCTACATTGGTGAGCATTTCTGCAGGTAGCAGCCTTTGAAATTAAGGTAAGCAATTACAGTAATGACAAAAGTCCAGTTAGATCTTTAAATGGATGTAATGTCTTGAGACAGCTTCCAGTTTACAGATTCTCTTCAGGGTTTACCCATTCTGGAACCAAAACAGTCTGAGCAAATAAAGATAAAATACTGTAGTCCCCCTGTAGACAAGATTTCCTCTGAATACCAAAAGCGATAAAATTCACCGATCCAAAACATAGAAGCAAAGGATTCTTCCTCACAAGGGAAATTCGTTTTTTGGGCAGGCAAATTAATTGAAAATAGCCTGCAGACTTGAAAATTGGTTCCTTTACAGAGCTCAACTGAAGAAGCACTATTTTATTTAGAATTTTCTTGTTTTATTCTCACTGTTCTTGCTGTAACACTGTGAATATAGCATGGAATTGATCCTTTTAAATGCCGTATTAATAAATTCTACTCAGATACATATTATATTCAGGAGCGTCCCAAAGCCATACATACTCACACTGCAAAGAGTGAGCCAGATACTGCAGGAACCAATGCAGGAAAAGCCATCAAGAGACTTTGTAAGCTCTAAGTTCCACACAGACTCATGCTACCCAGGCAGCAGAACAGAGGGGAGGCAGAAGGATTTGGGAAAACATTTAGTTCATGATTGTTCTCCCATGACTGCTCCCAAATGGCGCTGAGAAATATATGACAATATTTAATATCTTCCCTCCTTTAGCCACTGCCATCATTTAGTCAAAATAATAATAAGTAAATACAAAATTTATAGAATCACAAAATATTTTAAAAAATATATGTGACACAAAAAACAGGTATACATATTTAACTATTCATATTTTCTTCTAAAAAATTACAACCGTCTAAGATACTAAACTCTAACTGTGTAGAAGGGCTTTCCCTTCTAAAATTCATTAGTACAGTGTTTCTTTCTCTGTGTGAAGGATGGCTTTGTGATAAAGACACTTCTGGACATATTTTGTGGGGCTCCTCCTAGCTTTAATACAGGTGATGTGTAAAGGCTGAGGTGGAGTATAAAATAATTGCCATTATGAAGCCAGTAGAAGTGGAAGCCTATTTTTGGAAAAAGAAGCAAAATACATGACAAATATTCAAGGATAAGGCCGGTACTGGAATGAGAACCACTGCCTATAATGGACATTGGTGCTGTTAGTCCTGGCCCTTTTAGCTCTGGAGTAAAACTACAACTTTCAATTAAAAAAATAAAAGTCAAGTACACACCAGCAAATACCCAGATTCAAGCACAAATTCTAACCCTTGTTTTGGAACTTCTGACTTAGGTCATGAGAGATTTATTCTAGTAATAAAATGTTGGGTTTCAGTTTCTGCTGTTTGGGCAAGAAGACTAAGAAAAGCTTTGAAACCTAGTCTAGGAGTCTTTGGGTCAACTTTTCATAAATAAAGGAATTTTATTTCATTTTTTAATGAAGGACTCAATATGTTTACTTCACATTTAATTTGCAGGTTGAAGTTCAACCCAATGAGACAGCCTAATCAGCAAGACTTTTCTTCTAGATTGCATTCCCATTTTTACAGGAATTTCCAACTTCTATTAAATTAATGTTCTGCTTTGTCTTTGATCAATGTTGTACACACAACTTCTGCTTTTCTAAGATTTTAAAATTTCAGACGAGCTCTTGTGTTTAAATCGATGACACCCATGCTTATCTTCTTTGTGTGATGTAACAGTATGTCTCTCCCTAGGCTTCTCATCTATAACAAAGACAGTCTTGGCCTCATGCTTTTCTTCCCAGTACAAAATACTGTGCAGGGAAATTACTTCTAGATTAAATTTGGTTTCTGTCTAAGCAGGTGTCAGAACCAAATTATGAAAGGACCAACTCAAATTACTAATTGCAGAAAACATGTTTTATCTCTGCTTCTTTTTGATGAACAGCACAGCTAGAAATATTAATTATTGTTTAATTATGTTTACTAGAAGTACATACAAAAGCTATAATATTCCAGGAATTAATTCTGGGAAAGAAATTTTAGTCAATGCTGTCAAGGCAGAGAATGCAATACTTACACTTATCTGTCATTAGAGTTATTTCTCTCCCTCCACCCCCCGTCCCCCCAATTAATTTATGTGCATAACAAGAACAAGGAAATTGCTTGCTGTTCCTCATGGATCAAAATTCCTACTTAAAAGAAAGGGAAACTATTTGAAGAGGATATAAGTATCAGTAATGTGATTGAATTCTTTATCCCTTGGCATCATGAATTGTCCCTGAGCAATGGCTTAGGCTTTGTCCCTAAATCATTAGCACATTCTCTTAAACTGCATGTGTATCTGAAATCTCAAAAGAGTTTTCATCTCTGGTGTGAAATAATAAAAACATCTAGCTATCAAATGTCCATTTCACATGCCAAACAAATTAATTCTCTAATTCTGGGGTAAAGTCTAAAGTTTCTAAAGATAGGTATTTGGAAAAAAGATTACTTGTTTATCATGCCACTACTTATAATTTGACTCCAGTTGATTCAGAGAGATTCAGCACAGGATTGTACTTTACCATGCAAGAAGGCCGGGAAAAAAAAAAACAAACAAACTTGCAAAAGGATTTCATAAAAGATAAAATGATACAGGCTTTCTGAATTTCATAAATAATCATTTTGAATTGACACATTTTTTTCAATGTATGGAATCATCTATTTTCAATCCTTTAGAAGCCCCAGAAATGACACTATTTTCAAACACAATGGTGAAGAAAGACAGTACATAAATATTATAAACACAATTATCAGTGTTTTACATAATAAGCATATCTTTAGCATATCTACACAAACATAAACTGAATTTTGAAGGTTTTGAAAAGTCCTTTACAAAAATTAGGAAAAAAAGAAGGGATCATTTTTCTTTGAGGTTTTTTTCAACAGAATGGTTATCCTTAATCTCTTGGTATAATTCATGCTCAGAATAAACTGAGAAATACTTCTTCTATGAGGGAAAATTAATACATGTTGCTGCTATTTTACAAATCTGTAAATTGAAAATGAAATTCATCAACATATGGATTCTCTGCTTTCTCAGATGTGTTATAAAACTCTTATTAGTTTAAAGTGATAATTTACAACTTAAAGAGAGAATCATCTCACTTAACTTTAGAACTCTTAAAAGTTACACATGTAAGTGTGAAGTAGTCATGACAGTGTCCTTTACAATCAATGTGGAGAATCAGAGTACAGAGGTGTTTTAAGTACTCATCTATTCACAGATTTGAAGAGATATGGTGCATATTTCCTTTCAATTCATAGAAATACGGTTGTGTATGTCTTCTTCCGTGGCTGACATCTATATTTAAGAAATCTACCTTAACACAGATCAGTCTATCCCAGGGTGTATAAAACACAGAACCTGATGTGTAATGCAATTTTCTGAAATACCAAATAGAAAACTAATGGCAAAGAAGTGGAATCTCCTTTGCTTTTACAAAAATGTCACTGTTTTACCTTAAGAAGAAGAACACCACTGAAATCAGTTAAGCTATTGAAGCCAGTATTATGGTTTTTAAAAAAGGACTAAAAGGACTAAATAGTTTTTATTAAATGGCATGAACTCATCTACACAGATGAGAGTTTCATGAGAACTCACAGACGCCTTTGTACTAGCTCCTTAGTTCAGAATCATACTGGCTGTCTGAAACAAGAACTGCTTGCTTTACGTATTGTTTTTTATAATTCTTTTAACATTACAATAAATAATGTATGAACTCAAATAAATACTTGGGGAAAAAAAAAAACAAAACAAAACACTTGACATATCTCTAAATTCACATTTTTCTACTAGGACTGTCCAGAGGTGTGATTTGAGTGGGAAAAAAAAAGGCTTTCCCTTTCTTGAAATGTAGTGGAATGAACATGCCTAATGAGAACACAAGCAAGAGTCAGCTTCATGCAAAAAATCAATAGATGGGGATTAATGAAGCATCCAAATTTCCTAAACCCTGCCAATAAAATATCTTTTGCCTAAACAGATTGTTCTGTGGCAGAAATAAGATATCTTACATGTGAGTCTGTGTAAATTCTTTCATACAAACTGTTAAATGTGTGGGTTGTGACTCTGATGTTAGGAGGAATGTTGTCTGAGATACTTTGTTTAAAAATTAGTAAAAATGCTTTCTCAGTCACATCAAAAAGAATGTAGCAGGGCCAGACTCCTCTCAGTGGTGCCCAGTGACAGGACAAAGGACAATAGGCACAAACTTTATCACAGAAAATACCACCCAAATATGAGGAAAAACTTCTATACTGTGAGGGTGACAGAGCACTGACAACAGGATTTGGAATCCCCTTCTCTGGAGATATTCAAAACCTGCCTGGACACAATTCTGTGTAACCTGCAGGGAGGTTGGACTAGATGATCTCCAGACAACCCCAACCATTCTGTGATTCTGTGATCTTCTAGAACAGAGACAGTTTTGTATCAGCAGGAGCTAAACATCAGTCAAGCTACCTTTTATGGTCCCCAAAACTCTAACTCATTTACAAGATGGCAGGTTAAAATAAAGTTGAAATCTGTACTACCCGGTATTAAATATAGTTCATGATAGCGTGCTTCAATAGAAGTCACACTGGAAAAATTAGAAAACCTGATTGAATTGTGCACTTAGTCTGTCAAAAGAAAATTCATGCATGCAAACAGAATTGAACAAAAAATACATCTTTATTTTTAAGAAATGAACCAGTAAAACCTAAATAGGCATTAAAAGAATAATGTATTTCAGTATTTAATGATCTAAGAAAATTCCTGATGTTTAATTGAGATGTCAAGAACATATCCTCAGCTTCTTGAAGTTCACCAATTCCTCACTTACACACCTCTGCATAATGACTGTTTAGTACTATGCTTAGCACTGCAATTATGGGCACTATTTAGAATCTGTGCTAAAAAGAGACAGTTGTACAAAGCAATTTCTGCAATGCTCTAATTATTATCAGTGACATTTCTGAGCAGCAATTTTCTCATACCAATTTGACAAAACTTAAATCTCTCAAAAAGTATAAAAGTTTGCATATGCTAAAAATACACCAGGATTTTTGTATTTGTATTGAATTTTACTAATAATGCAAGTGACACCATGCATTGTGTGCAGTGCAGAGTGCAACCAATGCCTACAGTGTTTCCCACAAAATCAGTAGCTTGGATTGTGTCTTATTAGGTTTTGACTTCCACCATGAAGCTAATATTGCACAACACATGTTCATAACAGAATTAGTAATGTCTTGGTGTCTAAAAGCTGCTAAGTACAAGATATTCATACATAGGCAGTAAAGGGTATTAGTAAACCCCTTACAGAAGGACCTCTTTTCTATTCTTCATGTCTCCACATCTCCCTCACCTCCTTATTTTATTTTTGGGTGGTTATACACATTTTAACTCTTACTGGTGCAATAAGGCCTACTTAAGGCTCAGCCATATCATCAGCAAATGAGGTTTTACAGGCATGGGCAAGTCATCCTATCTGTAAGCTGCTTGTTCTTAGCTCACAGAAAATGCAGGTAAACTGATTCATGATAACATGTTCTGGCTGTGGTACTAGTAGTTTCATTCTACATCTAGCTTCCGCTGTGCTAATTGGTAATTTCCAATGGCTTCTGCAGTAAATGGATTTTTTTACTGCAAATAGATGACAATGGAAACTCCAGTGCGAAGTCCTTTGCCTCAGCTGCATGATGTTTAGCAATAGTGCCATATATATCCTTACCTGTGAAACTAGGTATCACAATACAACAAAATATGTGGCTAGGTGTAACCTGGTCCAGTGTCAGTGCCCAGGGCAGGGAGGTTGGAACTAAGTGATCTTTGAAGTCTCTTCAAACGCAAATCATTCTATGACTCCATGATTCTGTGATTTTGGACCCTGACAGGTGAGTTACCATTCTTCTCTTAGAGTGTTATGTTCCTCCATAACTCAACTTGCACAAGAACCCTCAGCAAACAGGATTATAATAACAACTATAGGAAATATTGGTATAGAACATGTTCCTATCTTGTTTTCCATAACTATATTTTACTCTCAGTAAATTATTTCATTTCATAAAAATACATTAATCTTTTTTTTCCCTTAGTTCTCCAACAAAGTAACCTTCTCCCTCTCTAGTCTATATTTTGCACAAGAAAAAATTTCAGGACTTTTTTTGTTTTGCTTTGCTTTTGAAAGAGAAATATTTTTCTGACAATTTGGACTTTTAAAAATGAGAAACAAATTACACTGTCATTTACCTGGACATTGACAAGAGGATGGGTGAACTGTCCATGAAATATAAATTACATCTAAATGTAGGATATATTTTGCTGTCAGCTCAGTTTAGACATCTTAAGTGTTTTAAAGAGCAGTCATAACTTTTTGTAACCTCAATAGAAGAGATATGCACTGTATTGTCAATTTAGGCACCACACATAAGCCAATATATTAGGTATGGCTTCTATACCTGCAGTTCTTGCTCTTAGGATTTTTTTTTTGGGGGGAAGGGAATTTTAAGGGGACTTAATTTATTATCTTTTTAATTTTAGTGACAGATATGAACAAGAGAATCAAATTATCTGGAATATCTTACATTCAGTGATTGTGTATAAAAAGTAAATTGTTCTTTTTTTTCAATATTGTTGTCTCCAAACTTCTGTTAAAATCTTAAGCTTTATATATGTTACATAGCATCTTAAAAAAGCATGAATAATTTTTCTCTGTAGCCCTTTTATCTTCAGTGATACCTGTTTTGGTACCTGGATGTCTTTTACATAACTTTGCTCTCTAGCAAAATTCCAATGCCCTTGCTCTTTGCTTTAGAGAAAAAAATGAAGCCTATAAACTCCAGGCATATCAATCAAAAACAACAGAGTCAGCACTAACTCTAATAATGAAAACCATGATTTCATAAATCATCCTCCACAGGTTGGGGTCATCTTTTAAAAATTTCTTATCAGGCACGGCTCAAGATTTCTCAGACTCTCACTCTTCTTTCTTTAATGAAAACAATAGGAAGGATGTCAGCATACAAATGATGTGACCCTCCTTAGCTTAAAAATATCCTGGAAATGAAAAGACTATGCTTTGCTTTGTCCTTGAAATCGTGGAAGTCAGGATTTCTACCTCCCCTCTGACAAACTTCAAAGAAAAAGTTTATCCCAAAGCTCCATAATGAAATAAAAGCATCTACTCTTACGTGGACTTAATTTAATAAACTGGAGATTTAATTTGAAGAACCTGGTGGTATAGGATATTTTCTCTACTGCCTGTATCCACTACATAACAGGTTATAATTGCCTAATTGGCTTTTGTTACTGCACGTCCTTAAGCAAACCAAGAGCCCTCTATTAATGGAATTACATAGATTTAATTCCAATAAAAAGTTTCAATGCATTACTTCACAGTTTAGACATTTCTGTAGTTAAAAAAAAAAAAAAAA
>VXBT01006886.1:149594-212177 GCA_013400235.1 Oriolus oriolus
TATAAAAAAAAAAAAAAAAAAAAGAGTATAGCATTCAATCTCTGCTAATAAAAACCATGTTTTTTAGCCTTCACCTCCTGGACCTGATGCCCCACTGTGCTTCTGTACCTTTTACACTCACACAGCCTGACATGACAACAACATGGAAAATTCCACTAAGTTTTTTGCAAGCCTCTAATCTACTCCCTCATTAACAAAATAATTATCTCCTAGTTAAAAAAAAAGTGAAAAAAAGAAAAAAAACAAAACAAAGAAAAAAAACCCCACAAACCCAACAAAAATCCCAACCCAAAAACCAAAACAAAAGCTAAGACACATCTAATGCACAAAGACCTATGGGAAGGAAAAAAACCCATAGTTTCTATCAGTAGAACTAAAAGAGTATCCCACAAGTATGACAACTTTAAAGAAGCATTGCAAGACAACAATAATAGCTACCTTAGTTAATTGCATCTGCATTATTCTGTAAACAAAACCTGGGTTTGATTTTTACTCAAATTAGAAACGTTTCTACGTTAATACGGGATGGATCATGATTATTTGTTCAGTTTTGCTCTTACAGAAGGATATAAACGCTTTGGATGCATCTACACTGCTGGCTGAGATGTATCTTTAAAAATAGACATACATTGTATAGAGGGCAAAACTGCAAGAACAGATCCATTCTGATCAAAGTCTGAAATAACATGGATGTGAACTGGGATCACGTTGGCTGAACTATGTACCACATTTTATGAAGGAAGAGATACAGCACCTGACTGCAATGAGAAATACCAAGCTGTGGATGCTATTTTGAACAGGGAAAGATTTTTTCTGTGACAGCACAAATTAAATTCTTACCTTTGACTGAAGCAATACAATTAACTCAAAATGTAAAGAGCAAAAACTCCAGGAGTTGTTCACAGGCAAGAAGGGACATCATCTCCTGAAAAGACCTGAAAACTGTATTGCAAACCTGACTTAGGTCAGACCTCAGCCTGACCTGGTGATGTCAGCTCCACAGCACCTTGCTCCTACTTAGATCGCCCAGCAGAGCTTTGCTGCCAGCATATGTGAAATCCACAATTTGAACTGCTGAAATGCTATTTGGTGGTAATCCCTCTTCTAAAGTCTATGTAGAAGGCTTCTGAGCACGTTGCCTCAGGCAGATATTGCTATTACCTTTATAAAAGAGTTTGAGATACTACTCTGCAAAGTGAACAGTTCAGATATGAGCAGACCATATGACCTGGCAGAAAAATTGTTTGACTTTCAGCATTCCATCACTTAGTAATGAAGCAGAGACGTTAGAATGCAAGTTCCAGGCAAAGATACAGTCCATCACTTTCGAATAGTAACTGAGAAGACAGACATCTAACCTCAGAAGAAAACTATTTTGCTGTGAAAACATTTTGTATGTCAATACAACAGCACCAATTCAAACCCAGAATACTGTGCTTAAAGAAATAGACACTTTATGTTCCTTTTTGGGGGCTTGGGGTTTGGTTGGTTGATTGTTTGTTTTTGGGTTTTGTTGGTTGGTTGGTTGTGGGGTTTTGTTGTCTATTTTGTTTGTTTTGGGTTGTTGTTTATTCGTTGTTTGGGGTTTTTTGTTGTTGTGGTGGGTTTCTTTGGTTTGTTTTTTCAAGGTTTCTTGGTTAATCAGGTGTATCTAGTGGATTATATAATTTATAATTTTTTATTCATCTATTCTATGGGGCTATTGTTGCTAAGCTGAATGTAATATATGGCAAAATAGGATGGTTTTAAAAGAAATTAACTAATCCTTGCTAAGGTTAAGAAAATATATTTCTAATATGATGAGAATTCTTTATACGTCATCCTAATGTGATTTGAATCTCCCTGTTTTACAAGGAATTAGTGTATCAAAAAAAGATTACATTTCTCTTTCTCCTTTATTACTAACCTAAGGAAGTATATAATAATTCAATTTAATTTATATTTCCCTGAAGAAGTGCAATTCAGTGGATAATAAATGCAGAACTTCTGTATTAATAACACCTAGCTGGAGACAGTAGAATACATATGGTATGTAGTGGTTACAATTAAGTAGGAAGACCTGAGACAGAGGCATTTACATCAGCAGCTTTGTACTGCTTAGGAAAATAATGGACCCTGAGGCAAAGCTGAGGGACTTATTTATCTGCTATGATTAAAACTATTGATAACTCCCAAAGTGGTAGGTTCAGCTGCTGTTCCAAATTATATTGCTTAAGATATTAATGAGAAAACAGAAACACTGTCTGTGCTAGTTAGTTAATACCAGAGGCCATATTTCCTTTGCCATTTCTACTTTAGATTATTCTCTGTTCGATTTGAGATTAGTCTACATTACTATTGTTGATTTCATGTTTTATGAAATGTTCCTTGGCTTAAGCCTTCTACTAAGAGAATATAATAGCATTACTGCTGTGCCAGGTCTTTTGTGATACCTGAAGAATATCTTTATTGTGATGAGTTCTACATTTTTGCTTATTTCTATGTGCCAATATTTGGGTATTAATCCAAGTTAGAATAAAATTTGTAGTTTAGATTAAAATCCCTTCCATATGTATTGTTTGTTTGTAGAAATAGTGAAATGTTGAGTGCTGCAGAGAGAAATGCTGCCCACAGAGGAGAGTGGTAGAACTGTCTTCCCTGTAAATATTACACTGAAATGATGCTTGACACTGATCTCCATTCAACAGAGTCTTTGTTAACACTGAGAGTTATCCTATCACGAAGGATTAACAATGAAATATTCCATCTAAGCAGCAACACATTAGAAGAGCAGGGATCACTGGCTCAGTCAGTCACATGAACATGCAGTCAGAAGCCAAGCAATGAGTTGAAGCTCTGATTATAAATTGAAGGATGAAATGAGTTTGCCAAGTTGTGGTGTTTGACAATGAGAAAGATTCATGCAAGTAACTCTACAGAACAGGGACATGAGATAGTAAAAAGTACAGGACTCAAAAAATCCCTTCCAATAAGCAATAATCCATTAAAATTAAAAAAAAAAACCAAACCCATGCCTAACTATTTAATAGGTGAAAGTTATTACTTTGTCTCTCCCTAAGTGTAAGGAGGCTTTATACCCTTAAACAACCACATTGAAGCCTTTAACCCACCACGTTTTCCATGTTAATTGTTCTAGTTTTATATTCCAAAAGATTTCTGACAGATGTCCTTTGCATTCGTCCTATCTGGGAAGAAAGAAAAAAAAAAAGGAAGAAAGAAAAAACAACTCCACACTACTAGTTTAGGAACATCTGAAACCATGAAAAAGAATTAAAAATAATTAATGTTTAATTTAAAATGAGTCTTTGCACAAGGGCTCTCATATTTAATATAGATCATGTGGACTTACCTGCAGACTGAAATAATCCACTGGGTGGAAGTGTCATGTCACTCCCCAATGTTCCCAGGGCAGGAGAAGCACTCAAATATGTGAACTCTAAAGGCTATCCCACTATTCCCATTACATCTCCAGGGTGTTAGAGTTTCAGTACTTTAAAATGAGGGCTTAGCATATTTTCGTACGTTTTATAATACCCATAAACATGGCTTCATGCATTTACTCTGACAGCCACGGATAAAACTATAAAATAGTAATGTTTTGGGATTAGTACAGAGTGGAAGAGAAAAGAATCTAACTGGTCTAATGGTAAATTTTAGAACAAAAAACAAATATCTCAGTATTTTCTTTTCTGAACTGGGGCTTGCTACTCAGGTTATCAGAATTAAATGATAAGAAGGTAAACATGGTAGGAGCATAATAGGCTTGAAGATAATAGGAGACTATTTGGAGTGAGACAGATGAGATAAGAGTTTGTCTGTTTCTACCATCCATAAAGCACTCAATAGCCAGTTTTTGAGCCACTTTGTTGGAACAAACAGGCCTAGGCAGTCAGATTTTCCTCTCGCTCCGAAACTCTACACCTTCCTTCAGAGCCAGCAATCTGAGGGAAGAAACTGCAACATGAAACCCCCTCACCAGATTAAACATGGCTATGTATTTCCTATAGAAAATTCCACTTATGATGGGAATGAGTTTTTAGACAAAAGCTTTTGGCTTTCAACAAAATAAACATTACAGAAATTTCAACTCTTCCATGGACAACAGATGTATTTCATAGCATATGAGATTATACCTACTATAGTATATACTATATAGTTCATATTATGCTATATACTATGAAAATAAACATATATATTTATATAAAAATATTTCCATGACTGTGGTGCAGAATGTATGCTTCATACAGACACACAATTTTACTATCACTCTTTATCATCAAAGAACAGAGAATGAGCCTTGACTATTTTCAGAGGGAAAATTTTAAAATTTGCAGATTTGGCAGAAAAAAATGGATTAAATATTTCACCAGTGAAACCCAAATGTGTTATTTATTTCTCAAAACACTATGCCTTATATTTCAAATAGTACAGATAGAGAACTAATGCAATACAATATCTCTTTACAGAATTCACCGATCTATGATAATGTAATAGTAACTAAAATTCCATACATGTGTTGAAAGTATATGTTATGATTATTCTGTTTTATATCCTTATAGAATATCCCTTCCTTTAATTTTTTATTTCTGCAATAATAGAACTCACAACAGATAAAAAGCTTTTAATTCTGACTTGACTGCATGGTAGACCACGTGTTTTAATTTCTCTGTCCACTGTTAGATATTTTAGTGAGATGGATGTAGACAGCAGCAATGGTTTGCATCTGGGTGTCTTTTTAAGACAGAAATACTAACATGTTTAAGCTACACAACTTATTCTTTTTTATTTGACAGATCAGTGGCAGTCCCATTAAAATAAGATATATGCTTTTACATTAGCCTGACATGGGATTACACTAAATAAAATGGTTTTGACTGGCGTGAGTTTCCTATTACTCAATTTGTCCTTTGCTGCCAGAACAGGGATATAAAAAGCTACATAACATGAAAAGTCCTTGTCCTCGGGCTCCTTGACATTAGTTGGAGGCCAGCAGTCCTGAAATTCATATGTATTCTTTATTTAGGTTTCGCTAGTATGCTGTTTTCTAATCATAATACTAACATATAAATGCATATATTTCTCAAAAATAAATACCATCCCAATCGACAATTCACTAACAGTTTTATATTGACATTTTTGCACCTGCGCAGAGCTATTCTATCACCGCAGATACAGTCTAAAAATAGTTGTTATTCTACACAATATGCTATTATTTTTCAGTTGTATTTAATTTCTCTGCCAAGTCAGAAAGTAAAGGCAGATGAACTTGGGCTCTTTCATGATAATTTTATTCTAAAATGAGTGATAATGAACAAGGTCACCAGTGGAACTGCTCAATAAGCAGCTCTGCTCTCAGATGGACAGTTCTGGTTCCTAATGTGACCAACATTACATCACTTAACACTTCTGTGACCTTCAAAAAGGTTCAGTCTTTGTCAATCAAACTAAAGAAGAATCTCAGTCAACACAGAAATAATTATATGGGTCACCAAACAGCCTGCCTTTTTTAAACAAGCCAAAAGGAAAGGAAAGGTTCACTCCTGCTCAAGCAAACACACAATGTGTGTCCAGATTGGAAATCACTCTTGCCACTTCATTGCCTGCTTAGTGGTAAGGAGACATCAGAGGTCTTCATCAGGAAGAGCCAAAAGCTAAAAAAGATCCAGAATCTTTTAGTCCATACCTACAAAATGTTGCTCCTTTATCCCGCTTAAGAGAAAAATCAAATTGTGGTTCAGAAAGGGACAAAATAATAATTCACAATTAAATCTAGACTTCGCACATCTTATTCCTGGTTTTAAATCAGCAGCTCAAGCAGTCCTTCAGTTTCCATGGAGTCAGAGGTTCCTGCCTCACCAAATCAAAAGTGTGAAATAATTATGCTTTACATCTAACAACTCAAGTGGGTTCACACAGGCTACCGACTTGCAGACACTGAATGCCGAACTCCTTTGATCGAACTATACTAGCTCATTAAGCACTATTTTCTCTATAATTTTTTGTATGTAAACATTGAACAAAAGGCTAAATATTGTGCCAGAGAAGAACTGAATACTGCACAGCAGGGTTTGATGATAGCAGCCAATTGCCTCCCCTGCAGTTGGAAGACAGTTTGGATAACTATTCCAAAGATTAATGAGCAATCAGTTCTAAATTAAACCAAGACCTATGTTTAAATCTTTCACACTCACACCCTTTACAAGTCTGAATTTGAGTTACACTCACTGAGATAAAATGCAGTATTTGGCTTTGTGTGTTGTAGAACATTATTAGCAGAGTGAAAAATTGCTTCTTTAGCATTTCTTTCACATTTTTCAGCTTTTATTTTCCTGAACAATTGGAAAGGAAATGGACCGTGATGAGGTTTGCTGCTTCTGCACTGGGCTATAAACAGAAGTTTCCTGTCACTCATTTCTAGAAACTATACAATCCCATTTTGGAACCGGAACAGAAGTATTAGATCAGTGAGGCTCATGAGTTCTGACACACCATTTTCATACTGAGCTCAGTTTTTAATGACTGACAAGGCATTTGTGTGGTGTGAAACAAATACCATAGTGAACAATGCGAAGGAGTCATTGGAGGGCTTCTCAGCAGCTCAGGAAATATCACCTTGTTTGTGTCTATGCAGTCTCTGTAACTCTGCATCTCTCCCTCTCTACCAGTTCAACTTCTAAGTGCAGCACTGATACAGTGAACAATATTGGTTAGGTTATGTATTAGGTGCACATGTGTACAAGCATGTAACACTAGTTACATATTGTAAGTATCATAATAGTTCTTAGATTAGTCTAAGGAAAGGTGTGCTAGGATTAGAGCATGGCCACTTTTGGATAGATGGCTGAACTAACAGAAATCAATTTCTTACACATTTCTCTTCTAATTTCCTAACTACCTTCTTTTTCCCTTCCTCTTCCCTTAAGTTCAGCCTGAAAAGTAGAAGTGAAGTAGGAATTCAAAGATACCTCAGAGACTGTCACAGAGATCAGACATGCAACAGCTACTCTATAAGAAAACTTTCAGAACAGATTAATTTGATGGCTAATTTCCTTCTGGTGTGAATTTGCCTCATTTTGTCCGCTCACAGCTTATTACATATGTATGAATGCAGGAATCAATGATATATACCACCAAATTGGGTTGTTCACCTGTTATTTGTGTCAGGTAAAGAGCAAAAACACAGAAGACAATTTTGCAGATTTAAATGTCCTAAGCTTCTAAACTTATTGAGATTAATTAAGATACAAAGAATCAAAAAGTAAATAGGATTAAGAATGTAATAGGGTTTGACAAATTCATTTAAAAAATTACCACAGCCACAGTGGTTATTTTGATACCAGATAGTAGGGGGGGTTAAAGTATTATATCTAAAGAAACTTCCAACTAAAGGCATTCTATTCAATGAAAGAAAAGCACCTGTGAAAATTACAACATACTACAACTGTATTACAATACAGCTATTGTAGGTCAGCCAGGTGATGGCGGTTAGATGAAATATGATACCTATTGTGGAGTTCCGCTGTTATCTGAAAATTCACTCGAGCTTTGTGAAATAGATAAGAGGAAGCACTTCTGAGCTGGTGGAAAATACATGAACCGATTTAACCTATTTAGTATTGACATCGTGCCCAATGTTACACAAAATACAGTAACCTTCAAAAGTCTTGCGTTTTTTCTATCTGGAAAAATCTAAAGCTAAAGAGATGAAATCTCAGTGAAACTAATCACAGTCTGAGACTTTTGCTTAGGTGTTGTAAGCTAAATAACCCCACTAGAATGTCCATCATTACTAGAAACATACTAAAATCCTGACATACTCAGTTGAGCCTGGGACATACATTGCTCACCAAAACTGGGTAATGGACCTCTGAGCTGGAATACTATGTCTGTGTTTGTCCTATCAGCATTCTTGGGATACAGCAACTTTATGTCTGTGTTCAACTTCCCGTTAGGAGTTTTCAGTTAGGCATAGACCTGTGCAAAAATAGTCCCAGTTCTTCTAGACCCAAGATATACCACCTTAAGAGTTTCTCTACCAAACTCACCTAGTTTTATATATATATATATATATAATTGCAGAAAAAAAAGATGAGACACGACTTGTCTGCAGTCATCACCAAAGATAAGCCAACAGATTGTATCTTGTATCTTGATACCTTGATTTTGTATGTGTCAGAATCCCCTGCACATCTAGTTTCATGTATAGTTTTCTGTACATGTCTGGTTTCAGTACCTAAATGCTAAACAAGGAGGGGAAAAAAAAGTCTCTGTATTACATAGTCTTTGAGTGTTTTCTTAGAAAACACCACATGCTGGAAAGACCACTACAAATTTTCCTGAAGGTATTTTCATATAGCTCACCACATGAAATGTTTATTACTGGTAGCTTAAGTTTTTCCATCAAAATTAATGTAAGCAATTTATTTATCCAACACTATTTAGTTATATAAACTAGAAATACGAGTCATAAATAGGGAGACAGTCAAAAGTAAGTTCTTCTTTTTAAAAACCTGATGTTCACATTATTTTATCACCATTGTGTTAGAGAAATTACTGTTTTATATTCAAATAAATGAAAAGGAATGGAAAATGAGAAAGAGAATTGCCTGTGATAGAGACTCAGACTTTAATAAGCAACAGTGTTGCACAATGGTTATTAATTTCCTTTAGAACCAAGAATGCCCTTTTCTCACGCACAGATTATAGTTTGGATTTTGTTTTTCATTACTTGTTGATGCTTATTTACTCCGGGTGATTGGCTATTCAAGCATGTCAAGAATATACCATTTTACAAGATTGGCCCCAGCATTACAGAGAGTTTTCAGAAATGTAGTCTCTCATATACCACGACTGAAAGCTCAAGACATTTATTCACTTACTACTCTAACTACCTTGCTGTCCCACTGTAGTTTCCATGAGAACAGCAAGTGCTGTGCTTCTCTAATTGACACTTCCTTGCCAGCCCTCTGTCCCATTCATCATCTCTGTCTACAAATGGTCAGCTCTGAAGGGCAGATCAGCCACAAGTCTCCAGAGAAGTCACAGACGAGACACACAAGGATAAAAGAAAAAAGAACCAGGGACACTGCTAAAGGAAAGGACAAAAAAAGACTGAGCAAACAAGTGAGCTAAGAAGAGGTTAGGAGAAGAACGTGTCAGAAGAGATTAATTTGAGGAGATGAAGCATAAGGCATAATATTAGGAATTTTTTATGGAATAGCTAGAGAGACAAGTCAACAAGAAAAAATAAGAGGAGAAAAGAGAGGTGAATAAAATGAGCAAAACCTTTCAAAGTATATCAGAATAGCCCTAGACTAAAACTAAGAGAAACTTATCAAAAAAAGGGAAGATGAAGTAAGTGCTGAGCATAAAGAAGGAAGGACTTGGTAATAAAATTCTAAATGAGGAATTTACGTAGGAACATAAATGACTGGTTAAATGCACTGGTTGAAGTACAGTTTATCCTGACAGACTAGAACATCACCTTCAAAATCTAATTCCAACATCACTTGCAGTAAAGACCAAATAAATTATATGTCACTTTACTCAGAGGAGGTAAGGTTCAATTTGGCTACAGTGCTGAGAAGCTTGCTCAGAGCCTACATTTACTTTCCTTTTAAAAGTAAGACCATTCAGCTAATGCTGAATCATATTTTAATGAATGCACTTAATATCGACAGGCTTAATCAGATGTATTTTTACGCACAGCTATCCTGAGTGTTTATGGCCCATAAACTTAGTTTTTTCCTAATATTTATGGTCTGATTGCTGAAAATTAGTTTACTTGCCTAAAAATTAAACACTTTGTGAACATTGGCTGAAATTTAGCCTCCAGTTCTCATGGGAGCTTATAAGGCATTTGAAAATATATAGTTAACACATAGGTTAATCAAAGGTTAATGATTCTTATGACTGAGCAGAGTGGATAGAAAGTAGGGACAGTTTAGTAGTGTTTTCAGATGTTAACTCATTTCAGCTGGAAATCTCTGAGGGTTGTAAAGTGACTATCTTACCTCTGTTTCTCAGATGAAAACAGTCTAGGGACATACAAGAGCATTAGTGTCTAATCAATTTGACATCAGCTAAAGAAAAAGTACAAAAAGCTATATTTAGCAAATCAAAAGTGATCTATACAAAAAGTATTACACAGATTAATCTTCTAAAGAGATGCTGAAAATGAGTAATCAACCCTGAAAATAGATGGCAAATTTCTTACCTTGAAACAGTGATTACCCTAGTAATTGTAGATATGCTGATATTTTACACAGGATTATAAAATCAGAATATGTAGAAAACAAAATAAAGAAAGAAACAAAACTAAATCAGGCAGTGTATGTCTGTGTTACTGACACATTCAATACATTTCATATTCTTTGATATAAAATCTTAAAAACATGTAAAGTTTAGTGTTTATACAGGAAACTTTAAAGAAAAACAGATTAAATTAAGTCATAAATCACAGCATTTTCAAAATTGAGGAAAGGAGGAAAAAGGTTAGAAACTGCTCAGTCTTAAAAGAATACACAGAACCCAGGTTTAGCTACTTGTTTGCCTGAACAGATGTGAGTCTTTTTGCCTCTTCTTTACAAAAGGATATGCTAGGAACATTTCTGGGAGGTGCTGTCAATTTACTCCATATAAACAATTAAAAATTAATGGAAAGAGAAACAGAAAGCTGTGTATTTATCTCCTGGGTAGATGCTCTAATCATCAGGCAATAGCAATATTTTCACTCTTGGGTCCTATAAGTATTTGAATAACTTCCCACATTGAGCAGAATGTCTGCAGCAAGATGTACTGAACAAAATCCAAGTCTAAAACCATTAGACTCTAAAATGTAGAAACCTGTACTGAAAAATGAAAAATAATAATTTAAAGCTCTTAAGACACTGAATGGTCTTGCTCTCTCTTCCTTGTTGAAAGTTTAGCCCCTGAAAATTTGTGTGAAAGGAAGGTCAGGGCATCCTTTCCAGCTCAAGATAATCACAAATAGTTCAAGAAAAGTAGAAACACGAGTTTCAAGCATAATAATAATTGAAACAAATATCAGCTACAGAGAAAGCAATCTGAGAAAATACAAAGGAAAGGGAAAATCTTAGATTCATCTCTTCAGTTATGCTGCAGCAGACATTGTATTGGTGATGGAAAAAGGTGAATCAGAAGATATTTGGCTGGCTATTCCATTTTCAGGTACTGTAGCAATAATATAGCTTGGCTAGTTTTATCATGAAGGAATAGAGCGGGATTAAGATCAGGCCTCTGACATGACTACAGCCTCACAATCAATATCATTGGCTGTCCTCTGGTGCCTCTCCAATGTGCACTAATAATGGATAAACCATCAGAAAAGTTACCCATCAGAAAGCTGGCAAAAGATCACAAAGGAGAGAAAACAGATATTCTCTGCATCTCACTTTCCCCCTAAGTTGTAGTTATCTCCATTGAAGTAAAGGTAAATAAAAACAAACAACGTTTGTTTTTATGAGGAAATAGTAAATACGGAAGACAACTAAATTCTAAAGTAATGGAGGGGAGGGTGTGTGTTTGGATTTTGTTTTTCTTTGTTTCTTAATTCCCTTATAAATAAGAGGAACATTTTTTTTTTAACATGGGATCCTTTTTATTTACTTCTTATTTCTGAAAAACATTACGAGAAAAGACTGAGTAGCTAAAACTAAGTTTACCTTACCAATTACTGAATAGGGAATCTTAGAAACATATAGTCCGAAACTGGCCTAATACAAAACCTGTGTATTACTTACAAATACCCATTACTGTCTCTGATATATACATTTACTATTAGTATTTTACATCAGCTGATGAATAGTATACTATTCAGTCTATTTTTATAAAACAGAGAGTGAGGGCATCCAGACCACACTGGGTAAACCCAGAATATCAGCCAAAAAACTGGCATCAATTTTAAGACATCCTGGCTAAAGTTAGGAAAGATTTGAAGAGAGAATACCTCCAGAAAAGTTGATTTAAAGCTGACAAAGATTAGGCCAACAATATTTGCTATTATTTGAATTTTTGGTTTCTTATTCCTTTCTCTCTTCTCTCCATATCAGTCAAACAATACCTTACATTTCGTGAATGAAAGCAAAAACATGAGGAAAAAATGGTATTTTAAAATGGACATAGCTTGGATGACACCATGGATTATGCCCACTATAATCAAATGGGAAGGTCAGCATTGGTAACTTTGCTACCACATAGTCACAACTACTGAACAGTGCTGATTTTTAAAATTATTTTAAGGGACTTCTTTCTTTCCTGATGGACTTTCTTCAAATCTTACAGTGGTAATAACCAAGCAAGTTGTTCTACACAGGATTCACAATTCAGAGTTTTAAAACTTTTTGCTGTTTTATTACTACTAACACAGGAATTCAGTTTTTGTCTTTCTGTTCTACTGCACAGGAAAATTTGAAAAGTTATAAGATTAGAAGAAAAGGGTACATTTGCACTTTAATCACTTGTCTGGATTTGCTGCACATAAATCAGTCAAACCCCATCAGCATACCAGAAATTGTACTCATAGACTCTCACTGATATCGCTTAAAATCTTATACGTTTCATGTTTTATGTCACAGAAATTTATGGAATCTGGTTTTGGGGGTATTTTTCTTTCCTTTTCTTTTTAAAGTCTGGAGTTAGAATAAAGGGAAGAAGAATAAAAAAAGGAGCTTTAACTTTGTCATTTGTTGGGAAAAAAATTATAAACAGAACATTACGAAAAAAATCCTTAAATGAAAAAATACTGTAAAATACTACTAGAGAAAAACAAACAAAACCAAGAAAATAAAGTTATGCACTGAAAATGCCGGATATGCTTATTTGACTGAGATATGCAGTGTATTTACTCAGTCCAAGACAGGACTGCTTCATGTCTACATGCCAGCACAGACACCCACCAATCCTCAATAAAGCCTTTCTGACAAAACTCCTTCACACAACTGGCTAACTTTCAGAAAATATGTGATTACTTAAGAGTTCTGTTGTGTAATTCTACGAATCCTGTACCACTTGCAGTCACTCCCAGAGTACTGTAAGTTGGTGTTGGTGAGAGATTTAGCTGGTCATCCTCCTTACTTATGCAAACGCTGCAGTTACTGGCCACTTCTCAGGGAGAGAATATGGGGATGGTCCTCAGGACAGGAAGTTGCCCTTCCTTGCTGGAGTATAAACTAGTTAAATGCTGGAATATACAGTGTTGAACTGTTCCCTGTTTTAAAATCATATCATCTTACTGCATCTTTATAATCAGTACGTACACATTTCTAATTTCTTAATGCTGACATGGAGCTTTTGTGGAATATTGAGTTTATATGTACACACCAAGCTTTTTGTGTATCACGAACATCATGCGATAGCAGAAAGCCTTCTCAGTGCAATGATCTGTTTATATTGTGACATTGATTGGAATTATTAAGTTGGTAAAGCAAAAGTAAAAAACTAAGTGTGTTTCAAAGTAGGACAAAAAAATCCTGTTATAAATTACCTTCATTATTGTTGGAAAGCTCATAAGTATCTAACACCATAACCTAATATTTCTGACTAGTTTCCCATAAAAGGAATACTGAGAGACAGACTTGACAGCACAAGCTTAGCAGAGAAGCATCATCCAATATACATTAATTTTAAGGCTAAACAGTACTACTTAGTCACTTATTTGATCTCATATACAAAAGCAGTAGAGATTCACCAAACGAGCTCTTTTTTCACATTTCACATAAAATTCCTCACGATCTTTAAATAAAATTAATTCCAATAACATTTAACAAGGAGTGGTTGTTATTGCTTGTTGGTAAATTGTGCCTATGGTTAAATAACTTCATCTTCAAAAGTGTAACTCAATTTTCCTTATAATTCTCTCAGAAAGATTTAAAAATAAAACAACTAATGATAAAAGCAAATTAATAATCATTACCAACACTGATACATTTGATAAGAAAATACAGTAAATATAGTGAGTTCCATAACAACTGAAATTTTTTGAGGGTTCATTATATAGTTATTTTCATTATATTATTTTTCAGAATCTACCATATATATATATATATATATATGTATGTATCTTCAGCAGCACATGTTTCTTCATAAAGAAGCCCCTCCATGTTTTTAGTTTTTCAGGGAAAAAAAAAAAGTCACATTATTCCATACAATTTTGCAGCATAACAATTTTGAAACTACTATTTAAAAAGCCATTAACCCAGAACAGTGAGTACAAATAACACCTGTCTGAAAAGATATGGCAGTCTACATTTTTCCCCCAGTACACTGAAACCACTCTGCCTGGAAGATAGCTTCTAAGACAGATCACATCTCCCATTGAGAAAAAGGTATCTGCTTTTTTCACAAACACATTCTTTAAACACCTCCACCATTTCCACAATCTGCTGGCTTCTGTAGCTAGGTAGGGATTAAAATCTGCCTGGCAGTCACTCATATTAATTCCACGGAGGAATGGCAAAGTCAAATGGTGCACCACTGCCAAGGCTTGAGTGGCACTGCTTCCGCGCAGCCAGCTTCCCCAGGGATTGATTGCGACCACAGCAGCAGAGAATCTCTCTGCTAATCTCCTCTAACTGTTGTTGACCTATCTCTGCCTTCCACTCCCAAGCATACAATAAATCAAGCACATTTTACATGAAAAATGAAGTAATTACTCAGTGAATCCAATGGCTAATTGTGCACGGAAGCCTCTGGGAGATGTGGGACAAATCCATGTCAGGTTTCGAAAGGTAGAGAAAAAGTAAACTGAGTTAATAACTCCTCAGATACTGACAGACTGAAAGGGATTGAAATGCACTATTTCTTCAAATAAACCAATACTCTGCTTAAGGGAAATGGAAAATTCTAGCTATATAGTTTAACTACAGCAACAGCAGGAGTGATTTAGAGGAAACATTGTACCAAAAGCAACCAGTTTCTGGAGAAAAATGTCGTGGGGCTGCAGCTTCTTATGTCAGATATCATTATTACACGTTATTTAAAGCAACCTTCTCTTTTTTTATATCCTTCTTTCTTTCCACCTACTCTGCAACTACTCTGCAACTGTGTACTTCTGAGTCCCATAATTCCTCATTCAATTTAATTCTGTTCACTTGCTCCCTCTCCCCAGCTTCTCTCTCGATTGCTCCTTATCCAGGGAAACCTTCCCCAAACTCCTATTACCAATGCAGCACTCTGGCTGCTTAAATGTCATGTACCTGTGCTTGCTGCCTTTCTCAGCCGCATTGTGGAGGGAGAGAAGAAAAGAGACCGGGACAGGGACAAAGCAGGTGAAAGATAAATTCCCTTGCTCCCATTTGAGTTCCTAGCCAGTCTTTGCTCCAAGCCGATCACAGCAGGTGTGATTAGTTTCACCCTTGCAGCTCTGACCTGAATGAAGCATTTTTTGATGTATTTAAGCAGAGCATCTCATCATCTGGACAGCAATAGGAGCTGCAAGAGATGAAAACATGCTCAGTGGCTTTTTTTAGAGGTAACAGTAGTGAACTTCTGGTAAGTATCTAGTGAACATATGTGCTTTTTCAACTTGGCTAAATTTGCTTGGATTGTCACAGGATAGCAAAAGGCACATTCATGACACAAATGCCACTCCTCTGCCAAGTTTCAAGGTCACTTACAATTTAGCTTTGAAAAGCAACACATTTTTCTGCAGCCTAGCTGCTGGAAACAGCTGAACCCTTTTGGCGGACTCTTTTCAAGTGGTGGTCCTGACACAACTAGCCAGAATGGCAAATTTCAGCCTACATAGTTACAGAACCTGCCAAGCTTAATACGTTTAATGTGAGACGTTATTTCCTAGATGCTCCCCCAGCAGTTGCCTTCATCTTGCATAGCTACAGGGCTTTGCCCACAGTTCAAGACACCATCAGCAGGATACAGCTGAGCAGCTGATGAGTCCTTTTCAGTACAGGGGAAAAAGAGGAAAAAAAAAAGTTCAAAATCAGAAACTTTTCAGTTAGTTCTTTAAAAATACAACATTAAAAAAATTGCAGTGATTCTTGGAAATTAAATTTGGATGTCTGTGCTTCTCTTCTCTCTATTGGTAAGGCTTCTCAGTGGGGGCTACAAGCCTAGTTACATTAGGGGAGATAATACCACGAGAGAGAAAAAGGGGAACTGAAATCTCTTACCTACAGTTTCTTTAACTATCAGAAATAAAGCACATTTAAACTCAAAAGGTTTGTATTAAAGATTTTCATTGAGCAGCAGAACTTCAAGATTTGCTAAAAGTAGAGGAGACAGGAGACATTTGCCCAAGAGTTAAAATATTTTAATTCAGAGAAATATTTAAAAACAAAGAGTAAAAAGCTCTTGGGCATTGGGAGATCTGAGGTAATTGGATTCGATCAGATAAAGAGGAAGGCAATTATTTACATAACAACAAAAAAATCCACAGAGAAAAAATAATCTTCCTTTCATGATATCTTAGAAACAATCGGACATCAAACATTACTTTCATGCAGCCATGTTTTATTGTCTCCTTGGGCTTAATCACCATGCACGGATGAGCTGGCGATACTCAGAAATTAAAACTTCAATCGTGTTATCTATGTTTCCTTAAGTTCTTTTCAAAAAGTTTAACTTTGGAAGCCTAAAGTATTTCCTTACATAAAGTAAATACAATTTCCTTTCCTCTTAACACAGCAAAAGTCACATGTCACATGTTGACACATAATGGATGATACAGGTACTATTACAGTTGTTGCAGCAAAGACGTTAAACTTGGAAAGTTTTCACCAATGAGTACTACAAGGTGAATAGACAGATGGGCACATTCAGTGGACATTATACTACATATGTGTGTGCTAGAAGGGAGATTACTCCTCCCTCTTGCCTCTTTTTAACAACTACTTTCTCAGCATAGCTCAAATTCAGTTCATTTGGCCTTTCAAACCAAAATTTCTGGCATCATTTCAGAACACCTGAATGTCACTGTCTGCACCTCAAAGCTGAGACGACAGGAAAGACAGGAGTAACCTACTCTGATGCATTCATATGCCTCATGGGTAGGAGGAAAAATTATGTTTTACTCTGGTGTTAATTGGTTAGACAGAGGAAGGACACTCAAAAGAAGAAGGCAAATGAGTTTGCTGTGAGCTTTGTGCTGACATGGCTGGCACTTCATTTAGCCTGACTACATATATACGAGCCAGAAACACAGAAACAACACAGGGAGTCAATGCAATATATTAGTGTCACCGAAAAACTGTGTGTGTGTGTGGGGAAATGCTTAGATTTCTAATTTGTGCTGAAAAAGTTTAATACTGTACAAAACAGCTCTTCTTTATCCCCAAATACTCCAATTAAAATTTTTTGAGAATGAGTATTTCTTCTTAATTATACTGTAGATGGACATCTACACAATTACATACATTTACATGATCAAAGCCCAGCAATGTTGAATTAAGTCCTAAACATATTTTTATCTTTACAAGTATAAATCATTTTTCTGAGAAAATATCTTGCCACCAAGGAAATTAAAACAAATGCAGTAAATATACTAGCTTTCTAAATGCTACCCCTTTGAAGAGAAAATGCACGATTTGGAATAAGATAAAGACACTAAGAAATTTGTCTGTTTTCAAAAAAGTGTATGTGTTTCAGCTGTACTATCATTTAAGTATAATTTTTTTACATTATCTTTTTGTAAAGTTTACAAATATTTTCAGACTTTTCTCAATAATAACAACCTCAAAAAAAGAATGTTGCATGTTTTATGCAGCAAAATGGTGTCATCTCAGTGCTGTTTTCTTGCACTGTTATCCAAAAGAGTTTATACTGGGTGAAAAGTATCAAGCATGTTTACTGAAATATTTGAAATATAATCACTGTTTATTTTGCATCATTTGTATAACCATTGTGGAAACTGATTTTTCAAGTTTTCTCCTTGCTCACCTTCAGTATTTCGAAAGGAAACACTGATTATCTTTTTAATGTCACATTTGTTTCCTAAATACTTACACTATACAAATAGCCTTTTCTAAGCTGCATAAAGGATAACCCTACTGGAGAAAACATACTGCTACATATTGAACCAAATACTAAACCTCTGAATCTCTTGGAACTCAGTTTTTGGGTTATCCCCGTTACAATGCTGTGCAGTGATAAGACAGTGAGTTTGATGATAAAGTGCTGAATCTGACACACTAAAGATAAATGAGAATTACTGATTGAAAGCTGCTCTACTTTCGCTGCACTGTTAGGAAAGGTGGGTTCATTTCCATCTCCCTGTCAGGTACCTGAAAACAACAGGCCTTATGTCTTCTTAATCTCAATGGGTTACATTCATAAGCTCTTTAAAAGTTATATATGGAAGCTCGAGTAAGCCGATTAGCAATGGTTGTTTGCAATCGGACATCAGCAAAGCACATAATAATGCTGCAGCATAACTGAGAATACAGAATCAGGATGGTACCAGTTGGAAGATATAGCAGTGTTTAAGACACAGAAGGGCAGCATAAAACTCAGAAAGCAGCCATGTACATTTTAAATGCCATCTCTTCCATCCTGAAACAGCAATTCAAAATTTCCTGACTTTGAAGAGGGCACCTTTGCTGACACTACTCAATCTAAAAAAGCTTCACCAAATATCACTTTCTAGATAGGTATTTACTCTTTATCAAATTTTGACTTTCTGAAGTTCTGCAGCAATGACTGATAGCACTTAGCTATGTCTATTAGATATATTTTATTGAAAGGCTATCTGAACGTCTAACACTAACCAAGGTACATTTTCTATTTTTCACTTGATTAATGCAGCATTTAAGAATTCACACTAGCATTTTGTACTGGAACATGCCCTCACTAATATTTGTACTGCGACAATAGTTCAGTTGTTATAGCATAGAATCATCACAGAACCATGGAATGGAATGGTTTGGAGAGGACCTTAAAGATCATCTAGTTCCAGCTCCCCCTGCCATGGGCAGGGACACCTTCCACTAGACCAGGCTGCTCAATGCCCCATCCAACCTGGTCTTGAACACTTCCAGGGATGGGGCATCCACAGCTTCGCTGCACAACCTGTTCCAGTGTCTCACCACCTTCACAGTAAAGAATTTTTTTCTTACAGCTAATCTAAGTCTACCCTTTTTCAGTTGAAAGACATTGCCCCTTATCCTGTCACCATATGCCCTTCTCAAAAGTCCCTCTCCAGCTTTCTTCTTCTACCCCATTAGATACTGGAAGGCCGCAACAAGGTCTCCCTGGAGCCTTCTATTCTCCAGGCTGAACTACCTCAAGTCTTCCAGCCTGTCTTCACAGGAAAGGTGTTTGAGCCCTCTGATCATCTTTTTGGCCACCCTCTGGACTTACTCCAAGAAATCAAGGTCTTTCTTATGCTGGGAGCCCCAGAACTAGACGCAGCACTTCTGGCAGAGTCTCACAAGAGTGGATTAGAGGGGCAGAATCACCTCCCTTGACATGCTGGCCACACTTCTTTTGATTTAATATGGCTGGCATTCTGGGCTGCAAGCTCACACTGACAGGTCAAGTCAGGCTTTTCATCCTACAACATCCCCAAGTCTTTCTTCTCAGGACTGCTCTGAATCCCTTCTCCACCCAGCCTATGTATTTGTGCTTGGGATTGCCCTGACTCATGTACGATACCTTGTATCTGCCCTTGGTGAGCCTCATGAGGCAGTTAATCCGATGTTGAACAAAATATGGTACGTAATAACATTCTGAAAAGATTTTAGCCTGCCTTTCAACGTTTGAAATTGTATCTGTCATGTTTGCCCATTTCAGTCCTGAATAACAGTTAAAATTGAGAGCACAGAAAAACAAGAGTTGAAAAAAGTGAAAAATAAGTCAGAATAGCATATATGTTAGCTAAAGTTCTCTGTGATTCTCCTCTGAGATCAGACAACCTTTTGATTTAATTTTTCCTGACAGTTCAGTATAATATAATAATAGACAGAATGTCCTTGGTTATCACTTTTGTTTCCTCTCACTGTTGTCCTTGTCTACTGCAGATGCTCAGCCTGAACCAAAACACTTTTTAGACAAAGCAAGTAAGTCAGAAGGTGTTTTACCCATAATTTTAGGTGAAAGTATCAGAAGGGCCCATCTGTGATTTTTGTTGCAATTCTAAATATTGATTACCTTCCCTTTCTTCATTATACAGCATTGTGGAAGGGGAACTAAGTCATATGGTGCCTGCCAGTAGTTTGATAAGCATACATGCCAACTTCTAGTGCTAGATCTCCCCACTACGCACATAAGAAACGCTCAAGGGCATGTTCAGAAACGCCCATAGCCCAAGTTCCTTACCATCCTGAGCATGTTAGCACTTCTGTAATTGTGTTGACCAAGGATGAGCACAGCCAAGCACAGAACCGCCCAGGCTGTACAGTAACTCCTAAGTATTATGGAGGTGCTTTCAGACTTTGCCACGGCTGTGCTATAGGAAACAAATGTGGTCAGAAACAGTGGGTGCCCACTATGAAGTAAAGTTGGTGACATAAAGCACTCTCTTCACCCTGTAACACACATGGCCAAAGATACTGGCAAAGTCACTCAGAGGTATAAAGGTATCTAAACTTAGCACGGGGTTGATGAGACTTAATCTTAGGGGAGTAGATGACAGGAGGTTGATGACAAGGAAATGCTAACGCTCAGATCCTAAAAGATGTTTTAATGACATATCCAGAGTAACACATGACATTTGGGTTGGATTAGGTCAACATATACAATGTATTCGTACAATTGAAACTACTTCAAATGTTAGAACAGAAAACATTGGTCACTCTTCCTTAACATATTCCTATACACATGGATATGGAAAAAGAAATATTTTTTAAATGATTTCTCTCTTGAATCCTAGTTTCAAAAGGAGAAACTGAGCTACATTTTTGGCTGCAGACTTGAACATTGTAATCATAATGTTAGAATTGGTTATGTTTAACCTACACAATTTAGTCCATGTGCAATGCTAAATATTTTCCAGAAACATCATTAAAAGAATAAAAACTATCAGCATATTTTGAATGCCATATGTATGAGGCTATCATCCTATCCTTAAAACAGTGATATCTTTATATTTCAACTTGCAACAAAGAAACTACAAAAATTTACTTTTAAAATAACAATGATTCTTATATTTTCATTTGTAAATCTCGATAGTTTTGTCAGTATAGTCATTTTTACCTGGGAAAACAAGACAATGATGAGTGACATCTCTTTTCCCACAATAAAGATGGGAAAAAACACCTCATTTGGCATGACCCAAAATCTAGTCACCCAGTTTCCATTTTGTTCTTTGAATGTTCGTATTAGAGAGACAGGTGCAATACAGGAAAAAAGGTAGATGAACCATTTTGATTAAGTAGAAAGTGACTAGAATCTTTATAAGAATATTCAATTATTCTTGTGCAGTTACTATTCCACAACCTACTGAAAATATTTCTAGATCTCCAAGCATATTCTAATTTCTCAAACTGGGAATTGAACTTCTCCCTGGAAAGGCTGAGTATCCTACTCTTCATGGTTCACATGCCTCATTACTTGCCATTTCTTCATTGTAATGATTGCAGAGGTTTTTAAGGGACAACAGAGGTAATCTAGCTTTGAAAAGAGCTAGGGATGGATGGAAAATACTTGCTCTTCCCTTTTGTGCACTTAAGATGTATGAGAAATGCTTTGAGAACGAGAAATTGATTGGCTGCAGTTTTAGCCTCCAATAGAAATCTCTCAAGAATACACACTAAAGATGTTTTCAAGTAGGATGATATCCAAAATCCCTGTGAGACTGCTGATTTTTAAACTGATTCCTTCACTGTTTTTATCCCATTAACTAATGTTTCTACCAGTTAGTCAGCCACGCTGGAAAGTTCACGGTAAATGTACTGGCAAACCAAAGAATGCATAAAATTAGCTCTGCCGATTGTACAGAAAATAATTTTATTTGATTTAAACCAATGATAACCACTACAGAAGGTCATGTAGCTAAGACCGGCCTAAGCTCTGATTGCAAATATGTTTCTGAAGCACTGAAAGGTAAGTGCAAGTTGGAAATGATTCAGAGTCCTTTTAAATCTATGACTACAATTTGCATATCCAAAGAACAGGCTAATTACATTCTGTTTTCTACCCAATTCTGTACACTCACATTAAATCTTGAAAATGTGGATATGTACAAAAAGAATCTCTATAAAAGGTGATGGATGACTGCCTACTGGAGAGGCAAATCCCTGCTTTAGCTCTTAGTGCAAAAGGATAGCTTTGCATTGCTTGCAAATATTGTCCTGTGCCTTCCTGGTCCCATTTGGCTTTCAGCACTGTGAGATAATCACCCATCCATATATTCAACACGGCCAGTTTTCTTTCACTTCAACAACAGCAACAGAATTAGTCTTGTGTCTTTTAAATTATGATAAAAACAGTTAATTAACTACATAGACACTAAACCGACCAACACAGCCAAAGCCTGACCTGTTATCATTGCCAACAAAGTATTTCAGTTCAAGTGTCCAACTGTTATCTTTTGGAGGGAAAAATCACTGTAATATTATCTTTAATTTATCTCAACCTTCGCATTTATCTAAAATGCGATAAATAATGAAAACAAAAGGGATTGAAGTTGCTAAAATGATGTTCTCGAAAAGTGCTCAGACTGAACACTTTAGGATCTTGTTCCCAGACATCCTGAGAGTTTTTGTTCTAATTATGTGTTTTTGAGGCAAAACATAAATATGGTTGATTTTTATTATAAAATTAAGTGTAACAGCGAGTCTACTTGATAGGAGTCTACAAATAAAAGAGATTTTAAAAAACACAAACAAACCCACACAATCACACACCCAGTTCAGTAGCCCACATTTCTGGTAATTCTTTTCAGGAACAAAAGTGAACAAGAATGAGATAACACATTTTAACATGATATTTGATTGAATGAGCCAGTCTTTCAACCTGAATGTAAAAGAGGCACATAAACATTTTTCTTCTGAAATCCTTTTTTTTTTCTTTTTTTCCTTTGGTCAAGAGTTTAAAAAGAAGCATATGTTTACTACATGTATTTTTATAGGCACTCACACAGTGGAGTGGCAATAGCGTTTGAGATTTCTCATGTTTATTGAATACAAATGAAGGGCTTTTATTTTCTTTGTGAATACTGTACATATACATTAAAAAGCTTTCAATCAGTGAATTAGAGCATCCCAAAAGATAAACTGTATGAAATCCCATGATGTAAAGATATATTGGTCTTTACATACATACATAAACATATATATACACATAAATATATATAGGCCATGCGTGAGACAGTGTAATGTAGAGTAACCATAGCAACAATACAGTATGTTGAGTAAGTCAGCTTAAAAACTCTCAAGTGCATTAGATATGCAGGGCATAGAGGGTTTTTTTTATCCTCTTGTAGGATCATGCCCGTACTAGTGCTTTATACTAACCATCTCTATTATACACAAAAAGTCCCTAAACCTTCCCAAATTAAGCAAGAATCACCTCAGGCTCTTAAAATGATTGCATACTTGAATACAGTTAGGATAATGCTTTGTTTGTAAAATGCTTTGAAGATAAGTCCTAAGCAGAGCTTTTAATCTACACAAGCAGTAAAATAAAGCACCGGCCTGCACATGGTTGTATCAGAGAAAATTGTGAGTGATTTTGAGGGAAAGTGTATGTCTAATGTTCTGAAAAGCAAATAACAAAAACGAAAACAAAACAAGAAAAAAAATTAAAAGACAATAGAAGTTCTGAGTTCTAAACCCACAATTGTTTTCTATTCATCTTCCTTCAAACTATGACCTCCACAATTTTTAACAGCTGAAAATGTGCTGATCATTAATATTTTTGAAAGGAAACTTATAGAACTTAATCTAATACTTAGTATTTGATCACATGGGATTTTATATCTGAATGTCTGCATGAAAATCAAGCAAATAATTGTGTCCTCATGAGATTGCATCCATTAGGGGTTTTTTTTAAATTTATATGGCTCTTGATGCATTTTGTAAGATCAGAATATTATATGAAGAGAGGATCATATATTTTCTCAGTTACAATTAAGTAAACAGGTGGTTAATTCAGAATTTGGGCAACCCTGAATTTATCATAAAGATTTTGATTTTCATTCTATTTACACAAAGGAAAGAAAAAATTAACATAAATATCTAGGTAGAAGATAAATGTTCACTAAACTAACTGTTTCAGGTGAGGCTCCTAAATTTTCCCATTAAATCTAAAGAAAATCTCATTGAGCTCTTGGCAGATTAGATCCTTAACACAAAAAACTTGCAGTCAGCTTCAGTGTTTTTTCAGTTGTCATATTTTATCCTCTCAAATGTAACTGTGATGAAGTCCAGGCCTCCTGTATCCTTTAGTAAACACTGTTGGGTGAAAATAACCGGTTTTATGTGTTTTTCTTTCAGCTCTGTCTTCCATTTAGCTGCAGGCAGTGTTGTGGAACAGCAGCAGCCAGAGCACTGTTGCAGAGATGGCAGCACACACAGACTCTGGGGTGCTTCTATGCATGTACCAAGGTAATCTCTTTTCAGGGTTATTGAAATGCTCTACAAATTTAAAGTGGCTTTTTTTTGTAAGGAGTGACAAAAGATACAGTAATTAAAACACAGGGTAATTTTTTTCTGTTGTGGGTGCATAAGAGATTCTCCGAACCATTTTTTCCTCTTCTTTCCCATGGTGCCTTCTCTCCCTATGACTTCCATAGGCCAGCTGTTTCAAATCATGGGGTTTTTTACTAAACCATGCCTATAATAAAAATCTTCAAATAAAAGATGGACCAGGTATGTCAAAAGCCTGTAACTAAATTCAGGTTTCCCGTTAGGAAGCCTTCATGCTCCGTTAGCTGCTAGAAGGCATACGTGATGACTGAGAAAGCAACCTCTGACCCACTGGCTTTTTCATGCTCTAACTAGTAAGTAGGAAACAACAGGGGTTGAGAGGAGCTCTATGAAACAGTGCTCGTCAGAGCGAGACAAATTGGAAAATGGGCTCTTCTGTATTCTGTAATGACAAGAATATTTAATAGGCTGTGTAGGGGGTACATTAAAAAAAGATGTTAGCTAGCCTGAAAGTACACTCCTGGGGTGAAGTCCTAGTCCCTCTTGAAGTCAATTGCAAAAAGTTCCATCAGATTGAATGGGGCCATAATTTCACTCCTGGACTATACCCAAGTGAAAATGTCTATTTAATTCTACAATAGATAGGAACTCCAATGCATACTTTTTGATTCGATATGAAACACTAAAAATACCTGTTTAGGTGAAATGGCATATGTCATTACAGCTCCTGAGGCTTGAAATAAACCAAACCAATTTAATTTTGACTTTCTACTTCACCTCTCTCCAAATGAGAGTCTGCCTTTAGATGCAAGGTGGTGAATTATGTCAGTTGCACATTTTTATCCCACAATTCAACAGGGTGTAGAGGGCCATAAAGTGGATTATTGAAAATTGGCTTGCAAGAGTGCAAAATAAAATTTATCTAAGTCAGCCTTTCCCCACTCTTGGCTCATAACTCCAATACTAGTAATTTTGCTGCCACTGACATTTATAAGAATTGTGACCACAGAAAGACTGAAAGGGTAAAGAAATTATCTAAAGGGTGGGGCGTAAACCTAGGATCTGTGTTGAAGTCCTTTCTCTTCCAGTAATGTCCTGGCGAAGTCACTTTGGACTCAATTTTTAAAGGTGTTAGGCTTCAAGAAATACAGATGGGCACAAGAATAGATTTTCAAAAAGCATTTAGGGTATCTAATTTTTTTAAACTTCTATGCTGCCTTTATAGAATGGGGGAAAAGGCAGGGATTTCAAACAGAAATAGCCATAACAGAATTTTAATACCCTACACATGCCTCTCAGACACTGTGAAATATTTCTGTACAAATAATTCATGACTGTCTTAACAGTCAGAAGAAAAGAAAAAAAGTATAAAACAGGTCCATAATTATGATATTTTTCCTTAGAATGAGGAATACCTTATTAATATTAATTATTTTTACACACACGCATATATTTATATAATTATTATATTATCTCTATATATAGTAGATACAGATATGTTGGGTGGTGAAGTAACAAAGTCTGAATAAAGGCAGCAAACTTAGCCTGAAAATTATTTTGTTTTCACATGCAACATTAATTACCATTTGGATTTGACTGATGTACCACTTATCACTTGGAAGCAGCGTACAGGGAAACGAGGAATAGAAGAAACCTTAGTGTAATTATTATTCTTTCTAAGTGACTCAGTATGCTTTACATGTCTGTTTTCTTTAATCTACTAGTGTAAAATTCCTTTTTCACAAACTGCTGAAGAGTTCATTTCATTAATCCTTTAGGAAGAGTTTCTGTCAGATGCTTTAACTAATGGCTCTTAGCCCCTGGATGAGTTTAAAAGGAAAATATTACTTGGATCAATAATTAAACACCTGAGTTTTGGGGTTACTTTTTAAAAAGGAATTATATATTATTATTCTTGTCAACCTTGCTTGGCATTGACTAGTGACTTTAGAAATACTGTTATAAGACAAATCTTTTATTTGCCACTGGCCATTTCCTTTAAGCTTAAATGTCCTAAACATTCTGCTTTGGAGAACATTAAAGTGCTCTTTAATCACCACTACATTAACGGCTGTCAGTAACCGGCCTTTTCCATGAATGTTTAATGTTGGGATGCCTGTTTTTTCTAAAGTTCGTATTAACTGTAGGTAAGTAAACAATTACAGTCCAGACAACCTATGAATCTATGAATAAAAGCCATAAAGAACACATTGAAACAGCTTACATTTTTCTTTTTTTAGTATGACAAAACCCCATGTATTAATTCTGGTCTGCAAATGAGTCCATCAATTATGAATTCTGAACACGGTTTAAAATTTACTACTTTAAGAAAGATTTTCATGTTCTTACTCTTACTGGGTAGCACTTCACTGTGAAGCAGTCTCATTATTGGTTTTAATAGGTCTATTTATTAAGTAGTTTTCAATATTAGTCAAGATTCAACTATTAAGTATGTATTCATGTAGTCTAATTAGGTATTTTAAGTAAGGAACATCTACACTAGCATTTCACTTTTGATATGAAGTGCATTTTTTAAGAGAATCTCTTGAATTTCCCATTTACTGCTCTTTGTCTCTGTGCTCTAGTAATTCTCTGTGCTGTGAGACAGAGTTTTTCTTGGATTAAGACACCAGCAATGGGTACTCAGTCCACAGGATCAAACCAGAGCTACTCTCAAGATCACACATATCCACCCTAAAACGTGTTCAGTGAGGACACAGAGTCCTCAACACCACCTGTTCCACTCCATGCATCTGCTTCTATGGGGCCACTTCACTTATCACCACAGACGTATTTCCAACGCACTGTAACCATTAAGACGCATTTAATCTAAAAGATGAAAATAAAACCAGTCCAGAATAAAATGTACACAATATGAATACTGTACCTTTTGAGAATTTATTTGAATTGACCCACACTCTTTACTAGTTAGAATATAAAAATATGAGGGTATGCTCATATGCTTAATGGAGATAGGGTGATGATTGAGTAGTGGCAAGTCAATGATATAAGGAAAACAGAGCTGATAATTTTCTGTGGCTACATTACTCCTTTCTCTTTGACAGCTGGGTGGCTAATTTTACATCTTAACAGTAATAGTGCAAAATAACGTAGCAAAATTGCTAAAGCAAGACCTCAGTCTGGAGAGTTCTAAGGTGCTCTAGCATAATGTGTTCCAAGCTGTCATAAGGAGCAGTAATACCATAAGCATCTCCCAATTATCACTTCATGACTTATAAACACTTTCTCTCTCATTATCATTTTAAGAGATTGCTAGTCTATTTCTATCTACTTGTCTCTCGATGTCCAGCCAGTGAGCTCCTGCTCACTGCTAAGGTTTAATCTCTCACTTAATGTTTATCTCCATCAACAGCTGATTCAGCTGCTGGCCTAACTGATAGGGTGGAAAGCTTGTGTGGTGAAGGAGGATGAGGAGAAAGGGAAAATATGAAAAAGTCAGGGACAAGTAAGACTGATTTGCTTCTCAGAGAAGGAAGCAGTGCTTTTAAAGTGTTCTTGTCCTTACTTAATATATTGTTCCTATACCCATCTTTCATTCTCACTGTTTATTTATATCACAGTACACTGTAAAAATAAATAACATTGCTATATTTTTATTCTGGCTTATTTTCAGGTCTTCAGGCTTTTCTTGTCTTTGAATATTTATTTGGTTGGGGGTTTTTTTCACCACCTGTTGTGACAAAACTACAAGAGAGAAGTAAGCCCCTGCAGGAAGAAATTGAATATAAATTTTATTTCACAGCTATGTTCTATGCAGGAATATGGACAGAGATAATGTTTGAGGAACAAGAGTCTCTGTCACAAAGGAAATCTTCCTTGTTTCACAATATCAGCTAAAACAAGGAACTCACCTCTGCCATTGAAGTAAATCTGAGTTTTATATAATTAGTCAGTCCTCAGTGGCACTTCATATATGTAAATACTAGTATTATTTATACTTTGCTCTTAAGAAAAGTAAGTATCCACTTAAAGTGATTATAAAACCATGTGGGGTTTGAGAGAGCAGGGAAGGGATAAATGAAAAATAATTGAGATTTCAGAAATAAAGGGAAATTTACACTGTTAATATTGTTAGACACATGTTTTTCCTACAAATCTCATTACTACAAATACAGCAAGCTGCTTTGACCTTGATTTTTTAGATGTGTAAATGTAGTTTGGTATTTAGACAATTTATTTTGAGGAAAGACACATAATCTCCACAGAAAAGTAACTTATCAATCAGCATTTTCTTCTTGATGAAAGGAGAAAGAAATGTCAATTCTTTGTTAAAAAAGAAAAAATAAAGGAAAAAAAAGAAAAAAAATGCATTAACAGAGATCGATAAAGCAACACTGTGACACTTTTACTTCAGACAGCTATCGCAAGAGTTATTGTAATTATGACTATTATTCATGTCTGGTTCTCAGATGCAGCCAGGGACAGGAAATGGACCATAGCTTAGTACTTGTCTCAGGTCTGCACCCCAATTCACCAACTGAACATTTTAATTCCAGACTACAGATGTCATTTCTTGGTATTGACTCAGCTTCCTAGGCTTAAAGAAGTCTCCTGAGCTCCAAAACATCAAGTAGACAGATCAGGTTACAGGCAGCAGCAGTCAGAAATGTGCTTGTACCTACCTCATCTTGTAACTACTGCTTCACAACTGAGTCCGGAGCCCAAGTATGTGAGTATTCCTGCTTTGCTTCATGCATTGGAGACAGCAGCTAAAAGCATGAATTCCCAGCTGAGCCTGATGCCCAGCTGCACTTCCTAAGTAACGCATGCACCCACCTAGGTGAGAAGCAGGCTCAGGTGTGAACCAGCACTATTATCTGACCATAAACACTGTGCTAGTGCTGCTTTCACTCCAAGCTGGAAGGAATCACATTGACCCTCTCGGGACACTTGGTCTGGTTCCTGTGTAGTGAAAGCAAGAAAACTTTCACAGTGGTGGTGGTAGTTTCAGTTGCTACCTTCCAGTGAAAGGATCACCACCATACCTCATCCTTTGCACTGTCATTTGGATGCAGAAGATAAAACAGTAGTCTTGCCCAACCAAAGGTAAAGATTTAAGATCAGAACATTTACCAGTGCAAAAGTTTAATCATACAACTTAATTTAGGTTCTTAACGAAGGCAGACTGTATCACTTATCATTCTCAAAACTAATCACAGCTTCTGAGGTTGGTTCTGAGTTGAGAGCAGTGTAAGAGCTAATATAAAATGGAAAAGAATACGCAGATTCATCAGTTCTTTATTTTGAAGAAATTGGTGGAATATTTTGATGAAGTTCAAACTGCTGGCCAAGCTGATCAGTTCAGTGCCAGCCCCTCTCTCACTGTAAGGAAGACAATTATTTTGCAATTCTAAAAGGGCAGGTAATTTAAATTAAATACAACTTATTTGCAGGACATGACACTCAGCAAATAAAATGTATCAAGAATCAATATGCAGAATCACAGAATCTCAGAAAGGTTGGGGTTAGAAAGGACGTCCAGAGATGTTAGTTGGATTGGATAACTAGTCCAATCTCCCTGCTAAAGCAGGTTAACCTAGATCAAGTTGCAGAGGATTGTGTCCAAGGGGGCTGTGAATATCTCCAGGGAAGGAGGCTCCACAATGTCACAGGGCAGGCTGTTCCAGTGCTCTGTCACCCTCACATTAAAGAAGTTTTTCCTTCTATATGAATGGAGCTTCTTGTTTCATTCTGTGCTCATTGGCCCTTGTCCTGTTGCTGGGAAGAACTGAGAAGAGTCTAGTCCCATCCTCTTGACACCTGCCCTTAAAATATTTGTATGTATCGATGAGATCATCCATACATCTCAGTCTTGTCCAGCCTAAATGGTCTCAGCTTTCTCAGTCTTACCTCATTAGAGAGATGTCCCAGTCACCTAACTCTTCTTAGCCCTCCTCTGGACTTGGTCGAGTAGTTCCTTGCCTTTCTTGAACTGGGGAGCCCAGAACTGGACACAGTACTCCAGATGTGGCCTCACCAGGGCTGAATAGAGGGGCAGGATCACCTCCCCTGATGTGCTGGCCAGACTCTTCCTAATGCACCACTGGCCTTCCTTTCAATGATGATGGAGAGTGGTTTAGCAATAACATCTTCCATCTCCCTCAGCACTTGTGAGTGCATCCCATCAGGGTCCATGGATTTGTGGGCGTCAAGTTTGCCTAAGTGATCTCTAACCCAATCCTCCTCGACCATGAGAAAGTCTGCCTTTCTCCAGACTTTCTTTCTTGCCTCCAGGATCTAAGATTCCTGAGGGCTGGTCTTAGCAGTAAAGACTGAAGCAAAGAAGGCTTAGTAACTCAGTAACTCCACCTACCAACCTACCAACTTCTCCAACTACCATAGAGGTGTTTTTGATTTTAATAAATCAACAGGACTATCATATAAAGCCAGCCTTTGCATGCTTTTCTGAAATGAAACAAAGCCTAAAGTAGGTATACATCAGTCTGCTTTGTGCCTTTTCTTATTGTCAAATTATCAACTGTAATACAAAATAAAGTATCAAGCTACCTGGAGGGCTGCCAGGAGCCCACCCCTCAGTAAATGACCAAAGCTTTTATTATAAATGAGAAGCAAAAAATGGACTGCTCTTTAAATGTTGGTCCTTCTGCATCAAATCACAGTGCCCCTGGAGACAGAATGCACTATGCCATTTGCTGTAACATTTTAAGGTTACCAATTACTCTTTTGCTAGATATTCACACTGTAAGGATAAAACCTATAACAGATTGAAACAGTTATTTTAATTAGAATAAATGAGTGGTTTAGCCTGCATATCTTTGATCACTGTCATGTTAACAAACTGAATAACAATGAACTCTTCAAATAGCAGGCTCTGCTGGGATTTCTGTAGCACATAATATCCAACTATAGCTAAAACCCACTAAGCCAATGCTTTTGTTTCCTTATGAAGTTTCATCATAAAGGTAAATGTTATCCTGTACGTTGCACATTAAACACCATCAATGACTATTAAGTCTTTTATAGAGAATTGTCACTGTCAAAGGCTAATCTTCTTTCCTTTTTATCATTATTTTTCTGCCTGACAAAAGGCACTGATAGGGTTTATACAGATACAAGCAATGTCTGCTCACACTCATTAGACTTATCCTACTTGTCTAGGTAAGAGACAAAGGTGCACCTAAATAAAGCTTTCCATTCCAGTGACACGTGAATAGAAATGCAGATATTCTACTCCACATGGTTTTCATTAATTTAGCCCACTTCTACGTGCTTACTTCCCTATCTACCTTCAAAGAGACTGAACAGAAAAAGACAGAGGCAAGCATTTATATAAACTCACACTCATTTTAAAGCTCCACTACTGCTAGCACTTTATTGTGTCTTTAAGTTGCTCATATTTTCATAGCAGACATTTCAGTTCACAAGACGAACTGTTTGTTCTTTCAGTCCCCAAGTACAGCTCATCTCTGTGTGTTCTATTTGATTTAGAAAACCCAAAAACATGTGACAGCAGGATGTCTTATCAAATAAGGCCAGTAGTTTAAAGCAGCTTTAATAGCTTTAAAAACTAAAAAAAGGAAATCCTATCATCCTTCAAAACCCCTATAGGTTTTACAAAGTGCTGGAAACAGACTGACTTGCATTGAGCAGGTGCTAGGCATGTGACAGAGGAGTTCACAAAATATAATAAAACTTTCTAGCTAATGACTAAAAAAAAAATTCTCCTACATCATTATACAGAATGGTTAAAGCATACCACAATTTGACCTTGCAAGCAGAGTCATCCAGATCTGTCAATTTGTAGAGCAATGTCCTTGACACTGTTTCATCATCATCATTGTCATCATCATCATCATCACCATCTCATCACCACTCCCACAAGCTCACCGGTTTTGATGAACTGCACTGCCTCAAAACACAGCCATGCACTGGCACCACCCAGCATTACAAATACTGAGCCTCTTGCTTTCAGTCCCCATTTAACACAAAGGGTCCCATGCCCTTAAACGCTCCAGCAGCTGACAGAGGTATCAGTGGCCAAATGACTCCACTCCCTGTGGACACAGCGCAATACCTTACTGCAAACACGAAACAAAGGAGAAAGGTTTTGTTTTCTCCCCATACTTCTCTTGCTGCTAGTGCTGGCCTACTGACTCAGCACCTGCCATGGTCCTGGAGAGAGGGTTTGCAAATCCAACACAATTTCTGTACATTTTACCAGTAGTTTACTGAGTAAGTAGGTTTTGTAATTAGTGAAGTTTACAGATGACACAAAGATTGATGGAGTAATAAATACTAAGGACACAATACTTTTACAGAATTACGTGGATCATTGATATCAAAGGCCCTATTGAACAAGATGTATTTTAATAGAGCAAATAACAGCTGATATACCTACGAATTAACAATTAACATTGCACTTAAAAATTAAGTGGCTAGGAAAGCAGTGGCTTAGAAAAAGGATTGTGAAGGCCCTGATGGCATTCACAGGATTCACTGCACCTGCCCAGGCCCCCAACGACCTCCCTGTACCCTGTCTATGGCCCAGGATCCCACGTCAGTCCCCTGGGGCCATCAGACCCTGTTCCATCAGCTCCAGAGTAGGGCTGGTCTCCAGCTCCCCACCGTCCTGCCCTGCCCAATCATAGGCACTGCTGAGTCTGTGAGCCCACAGCCTGGCCTCAGCCTGTTCCCATCCTTATGGAGGCGTTCCCTGGCTGCCCTGCCTGTGGCTGGGGCAATGGGATGAGTGCTGCCAAACCCTGCCCTGATGGATCCCACATGGAGCTCCAACTGCCCCGTGCCCAGGGAGTTGTTCGGTACCTCAACAAGTGTTTGGGAATTAAGGCAAATAATTGCTCTCAGTGCTATAAGCAGATAAAATATTTTAAACTGTACAGACTTGACACTGGTTGAAATGACAAAAACTCAACCAGGCAGGCACTCTTCAGTAAATAGCAAGAAAACACAGGAACGAGGTCAGCACTCATCTACATGAAAACTGAGTGTGTGACCTGGCCACTGTTTGTGAGTACTCGGACATCCAGAGTGAGAGGTCAGATAGCAATAAGTTTCAGTCTTCCAGTCTGAAAAACAGGATCAACTGGCTTGAACCTGAATTTAGACAAATTCAACCTTGAAAGAAGACTTTATTTTTCCACCTGTGTGGGTGAGTAGTCTCTGGATGACAGGATCACGCTAAGGACTTGCACCACATCCCATATGTGTTGTCACCATAACTCATCATTACCACTTAAAGATTCTTGTCCTTTGGAAGAGTACCTTCCAGTCCAGAGGTAGGAAAACATATACTAGAAATTCACCAGAAGTAACAGCGCAATCCCTGGATTTCTGCTGGATCACTGGAATGTTTTTACTTGCTTCATACACATCAGGTGCTTGTTCATGCAATCAGCAATTTATGCACACTGCCTGAAAAAAGGGGGCCTGAAAGTCAGTCAGATAAAGCAGTAAGTACTCTAAAACAATGACAGAGGGTGCTTTGAAAATATTTTTTTCTTTTTGTATACATAATGATGTGCAGATCTTTTGATCTGTTTTAGCTTCATCATGCTTCTCTGTGTTTAACTCTTTGCCAGTGCTATGCTTTTGCAGTCTTTCTGTGATGGGCTGAGACATTGCCTCATGTTTCTGTCCTCTAAAAGTAAGAAAACTGACTTTTCTTTTCTTTCTGGGTTTAAATAATTTATGACCATTAATATAATGACCTTGGGAAAATAAATAAACATAAAAACTAGGAAGTTGGTGAATTCGAAGATTCAACTGGTGGAAGTGCTTCACCTTCCTATATCTGACAATATACGAAAACTTGAAAATACATGAAAAAATGAAAAATGAGTTTACACAAGATATAAACCTCACTTCACTGAGCATATTATGGAGACTGATAATGAGAATCACACTGGCACTGGGATTGAATTACATATTGTAATTGCTATATTTTGCTAAGCATAAATTACATTAATGTGTTTTCAGCATATTTTGTATCACTCTGCTAAATCAGAAATCCCGTGTAACATCAATTGTCTTCAAATAAGTAAATTTGATATAAACATTAGCCATTCACACATGGAGTATCTAAAAGAACTTGATCAAAGACTACTGAACTCTTACACTTTATAAGTAATAAATGTAAGTCTCTTCAGGAACCACCTGCAGCACTCAATACTGAGGCTAAGTCAATTCTAAAGCTGGTGTAAATCAAAGTGATTTCAGTTATGAGTGAAATTATGCTAATTTGCACTGGCTGGATATCTGATATGTGAAGTCCACAAGACACAGAACACTAAGCACATACTTCAATGATTTACAGAATTAGGATGATAATGGAATTTACTTATTGTTGAAGTGCCTTCTTGCTGTTAGACTTCGAAGAAAAAAAATCACTGCACATAAAAAGTATTCTTGGTTGATTTCAGACATATAGACAAAGGCTCCTGTAGAGACTGAGCTGAAGATAAATATCTGAATGGCAAATCACACAAGTAGGAGTATACGGTGGAAGGTTAACAGCCACAGGTGCTTGGCAATGGTCATTCAGAAGTGTGGTTTGTTTGGGATTCTTTTTCTGGTAACTGGAAGTAGAATAGAAGTTCTTTCTCTAAAAAAGGTTTGTCTTTTCCAAAAAAAAAAAAAAAAAAAACCCAAAAAGTATCCTCTTTTTCTAGCTCCCTAGCACTTTTTTCATGAAAATAGCAGCCCTTCAAAAGGTGGAACTGATTGCAGTAAAGGACAACTTTATCACAGTTTTTTTAAATGTATGTTACCCTGGAAAGGCAGTAGTCTAGTTAAACTATGTTCATGATACTTATCTTTCCCTGCAGCAGTGAAGAGGAGAAGTGCTCTGTGAGCTTAGAATAGAAATTTCTTTGACAGTGTGAAAGCCTATGAAAATCTGACAGGGCATATTTTCCCTTACAGGAATCTACAACTCTTAAGAGAAACACCTTTCTCCCTCCTAAAACTAAACAGAATCAAAGAACTGGATAAATGTAAAAATGAACATAAAAACTGATGATCAAGCTCCTCTTGCTCAGAGCAGGAGAAAACAAGATTGGCAACAAAATTCTTAATTTTCCCTAAGATTATTAAAAAACAGCTGTTAGAGCATCAAAGCACATTTGATATGGCTGTGCCAGTTTTGCCAACTTAGTCATTTCAGCAAGAAATTCAATTTGACCTGAAACATGTATCAAACTGCCACTTTCATTCTCGCAAATTTAATGCAACTTATGCTGTTGGAACTCTTGAGGTTATTCCTACATGTGCCACTGAGGACACAACTAAAAGTTTATGTGCACTTACACTTCTGAGAATTACGAAGGAAAAAAAACAAAAAGAGAGAGAAAAAAGAATAAGCTCAGAAAATCTGCACTATTGTTTCTCTATAAGAGTAATTAACACATATTCCCAAAGGAACTAAGGAAAGAAGGAAAGAAACTGAAGACTCCCTTTGGGCAGGATAGTAAGTGTAGCAGGCATTAAATATGCAAGCAGCCATTAGGCATGATTAAAGATTAATTCTGTGTCATAGACAAGACTTGAGGTCATTACAGGTCATGACTCTCATCTTAATTATTTGGCTTACTGTTTTTATTTAATTAGCTTGACTTAATTAATCTTTGGTTATAGATGTCTGGCAACCTAGATTATTGTGCACCATTTATTAAGTTCAAAGCTCAGCTCTATAACTTTCTCTTAGCAGGTAGCTTCCACAGTTTCATCAATAAGATGCTGGGCAAAACCAGATGTAAGAGCATGATGTTACAACTTTATTTACCAAAGTCAGCTTTAGGAGTTCTACTGGAACTGGTGAGATGTGTGAGCCCATAAATTGGTGATAGTATTTCAGTGCTGCCTATTACATTAGTTGCATTGGTAAAATACTCTCAAAATCAAAATTCATAGTTCTCAATAGGTACCATGTATTGTACTGGTCATGTCAGCGTAGCGTAACTCTTTTTTAACACAAATTATTCATTTAAACATAGAAGTACTAAATATGTAAACATTAATTTAAATCACTTTTTTAAAAATCTAAATTTCCAGTAAATATTTCCATAATAGAGATCTAACTAAGACTTTTAAGTGCTTTCCAAATAGAAAACATTCTTTTGTATTTGTTTTTATTAAATCTTTTCATTTTGCATTAAAGGCCTATCTTCTCTTCCCTTAAAAACAAAAGGACTACTTTTTCCTAAACTTTGCCTAGCAGTCAATTAAATCAAAAGGATGACTGAATCTCAGCGCAATTTTTTTTCCTCTCCTGTTTCAATTAGAAGGGTAGTTAATCAAACAAATAATAATTAAATAAAGCACCTTCAAGAATGAAAGAACTGAGGAAAAAAAGGCTTGTGATGCAAGCATAGCTAGGGGAACAGTAGATTCTCTTTCATCTTCTTCTCAGATCCTCTGTCTTCCATACCATAATGAAAAGAAAATTACCCTGTCCTTAAAAGTCTTCAAAAATACTCAGGACTTCACAAAAAATGTAAGCGAAGGGGGGTTCCCTTTCTAAATGCACCAGAAAATATCAACTTTCACAAGGTAAAAACTCATAAAGCCATGACATCAAGTTTCCTGTGAATTGAGTGCTTTTAAGTCACATCAAATCCTAGAGAGGAGAACTAAGGTCATTGTGGCCCAGAATAAAATAAAGAGAGCTAAGGCTTAAATCAGACCTCATGAAATTCACAGACTTTGTATTAGAATAATTCGCAGCACATCTGGTGCACAAATTTTCCAGATATGCTGGTAAACTGCTAGGTAGCCTGGTGCATAATTTGGGGTTCGGAATCGTTAAGGACAATAGGAATCCAAGTTAATCTACCAGTTACATTCAGGATTTGCTGAAGGATGAAGCTAAGGGACCTGAAGAACAGAGAGAAGATGCTAGTACTAAGCTCAGGTAACTAATTTTTTTTTTTTTTAAATGGAACAAATTGCACTTTAGTAACATTTTTGTTACTTTCAGACCTAGCAATTTTCTGTCAGAGTTATCAAGGATGCTTGTCTTAGCACTTTGGAAAAGACAAATATTTTGCCCATGAAAAGAAAAATTTCTTTGCAATGAAATATTTGGAGATGGCTCATAAGAACAAAAAGTCCCAGAAAAAAAAAGGTTGGAATGCATATCTTGGTCTCAGGCCTGTTACGAGACTGGAAGATTCTACCCAGCAATTCCTGGCATAGATTTGTTTCAGTACTGGGATAGCCAGAATAGGACAGACATTCTTGGCCATTGGCCCTTGTAATCGTGTTATTAAAAAAGCTTATACCCGGAAAGAAAGTTAATGACTTAATGGACTCCATCCACTGAGCCCCAAATGCAGCCAAGTCAGCTGCAAGTTCTTAACTGTGCATGAAGGATGAAGCTATCCTCTTGTTATGAAGACAGTGTCTCTTCAGCACATGCTGATGGGTAACAGGCAGATAATCTCCTAATTGTTTACCTTGACAGTGACCAGAAAGCTTACAGCAGAATAAATATGAAAATTAAAATTCAGAGGACACCAAATTCAATAGCAGCTATTAATTGCATTCAATTAGAGTGGTTGGTTAGAAATGCCTATGAAAGTTTTTGAGACTCCGAGTTTGTGCCAGACTCTGAAAAACAAAGGCCTTGAACAGTCTGAACTATAAAGCTGCCAATACAGTATCTTCTGAAAATGTGTGAAATTCACATAGGTCTATCAGATATATCAGACAGAAGAACAATTTAAGGATAACAAATTCTACCTGCTGAATAATGCGACTTGGGGACAGACTTTGGCAAAACTACTTAGAATAAGAAAAGAGCTCAAACAAGCTACTTTTCATGCAATGGCAGGTACTTGTGACGTACAACTAAGAGGATTTTGGGCCATGAATTAGCTTTGTTCCTAAGGTTTTCACAAGCTGAGCCTTAAACTTAGTACCTTCTCTTTTCCACGGAGAAAGAAGCAAATATGACTCAAAGCTCAGAGAGTCTTACATTAGTTACTAGGTTTTTAACTGAAGACCAGATCAAGGCAAATCAAAATTGAACCTCCCATACTGTTCTTCTGCCTGGGCTTATACTGATAAACTCCATATATCTACCATCTACATAATTTCTTCTATCACCTATTTCCCTTCATCAGTATTGTGCTTTGCTTCGCTCCCATCTCTTTTTCCCTTCTCAATTTTGGAAATAAGGACTGTGCATCACTACAGGGAACCTGGATTTAGTTTGGCATTAATAGAGCTTTACTATAAACACATGGTGCACTGAGCAAAAGAGAGAACTGATACTTTGGAATGTGTCCAAGAGCTAGTTAGTTCAATATCCTGTCTCTGACAGAGGAATATATAAGAAATCTACAACAGGCAGATCTACGGTTATTCAATCTACAAAACACAGCATACTTTAACCTTTAGATTGAAATATTCATTTCAATAAAGTGGTTTATAATTTGTTAAGAGAAGTTAAATATATTGTCGATGTCACTATTTCTTTTTTTAAAACCTCCTTAATATTTGATCTAAATCATGTCCTGTGTTAATGAGCTCCATAAAGCACTTACAGGTACATAAAAAAAAAAAACAAAAAACTGGAAACTTAAAAGGCTTTCTGGATTTCACAACATTTAATTTCAATTTACTGTCCTTGTTTCTTTTTGTTCAGAGTCATTTCAGAGTCATGTAGAGTTTGGTATGTGGAAATATGTGATATACAACATAAATCAGAAAAACTACTATTATAATGTTCTTCATTCCTCTTTTCTTTTGCAGTAGTTTCTGTTTCTTTCAACAAAACTTTTTTACATACTTCATCATTGCATTACACATCACTGAACCTCTTTTTGTTCTGTGATATCCTTTAAGATACAGGACAGACAGTATTGCATAGCATTCCTGAAAAGGTATTTAAAGCATTATGACATCTTTTCTATTCTTTGTTATCCATTTTCTTATACATTTTAAAAGCTTGCATTTTTGTTTTAATATACCTATTTTTTAAGCTGAAATGCTACTTAAGTTCTGTACCACTAGAAATTACACAAATACAGTTGTGGATTTTTAAAGTTGGTACATACAGTTTAAAAGACTAGAAATTACATTATTGAATTTGATTCTAGGATATTTTTCCTACAATTTTAATGTATTGTTATGTTTGATTTACCATTTGTTTCAGTTCCCTTGGGCACCTAATACCCTCCCCCCAATTTCTCTGATCCTGAATGAACATCTCTTTGAAGTTAAATAAGTCATCTGCAAATATACCCACCTCATCACTCTCTGTATTTTCAGGCTACTTATATGGATATTTAAAACAAAGGTGAAAAGACCAAATACAAAACCTGAACTCAGTCTCATTGCTGTGGTGTTCCCAAAAGAAAAAAATTAAACATAATTTTTTATTTGCATCATGTTTTATTGAATATTTGAACTGTGACAATATTTCACTTCACTTTGTATAATTACTTCTTTTAACAACCCATCAGAGAAATAACAGTTGCTGTGTTATAAGGACATTAGCAACATTAAAAAGTGAACTCAGTTTATTGATAATGGACTATTGTTGAATTATCAGAATATTCCTTCAGTTACAGTCCCATATTGTCAAAGTATTTGACAAATCATGAATGTCTTTCAAATATTTGTTAATGCTCTGTTTTTCTCAAAACACTAATAGTTATTTTTTTAGCTTTTTCACCATGTTATAAAGAGAAAAACATGTAGAAGGAGAACAATTCAGAAACGGCCATCACAATTCTCATTAGCAAAAATGCACAGTCCAAGGAAAATGCCATACTAGGACGATGATGGAAATGGTCTCTATTTTAGTCAGTACACAAATATGAGAAAAGTCAGTGGTTGTTGGGTGGCTTATCGTGGATACATTCCTGAATATAAGCCATAGAAAGCTTCAATTTTACACATCAAGGACTTTATTTATGAAGTGCTATAAACGATTTTTTTGACTGAGTTTTGAGGGAAAAAAAAATTCCTCATTTCTATTTTCTCATTTTACATAATGCTTTTCCTAAGGGAATGGCATGAGGGAATGGGAAAATCAATTGTACATCGAATTGTAGAAACATTGACACATTCCTCTAGATCACTGAAGTTATCAGGCAGTAAGTGAAGAGTGTACACAATTTGTCCATTAGAATTTTTCAAAATTTTATACGACAATTTGTTAACTCACAACAATTCTAATCACACCTGGCATACAAATTTTGTATCTATCTTGCTAACAGAACTTTACCAAGCCAAATTTCTAGAGGGATAAAAATAATGCAACACAAGTAAAAATCTGGTTTCACTGAGGAGAAAAGTCTGCTTAGTCTTGTCATTCTTTTTTTCCTCATGAATGTCTTGGTGGTTATTTGAGGTTAAATAAGGGAACAAAAAAAAAAAAGTCTCACAAAAGGATAGACTTACTGTTACAGAGAGAAAAAAAAGGATTATATAAAATAGAGAAAGTAATAGAGTGATAGTAAGTGAACAAGGAATTGGTTACTTGGAAGAAAATGTACCTACATAACTGCATAATCTGTGACACATCAAAAATACAGATTTCTTTATTTAGTAATGAATAAACTCAATTTGCTGTATTGATAATTATAAGGTTTGTAGGTGTATTTTTTAGGGATACTGTATCATAACTGATATCAATAGAAAGTGAGCATAAGCATGCAACTTACCATTATTTAATGATTCTTTAATGTATTTTTACTAGTAATTTGTAATACTTTATTCTCCGTGTACGACTTTGACTTTTCCTGTTATGCAAAGAAAATACACTATCTATTTTAGAATTTAGTAATGACTGCCATTTCAATATGTACCACAAATACAAACCAGAGAGGATTTCAGCAATCTTTCCTCTATTCACAGAAAACTATGTATATTTATTTTATTTTTCTGAAGCAGTAGTATTTCTACAGATTCAATTCTCACACTATGATTAAAAATTTTAAAAATCTGGTAGCATTTCCAGAGTGTCTGTTTCTGTTCTTACTACACTTTGGAATTCTTGGCTAGTCAAAACCATTTAATGAAAAAGTTTTGTATTTAGGTTTGAAATAGGGAAAGTCCATAGCACTTGTGGAAAGAAAGTAAAGGAAGAAAAAAAACCTAAAAAAAAATAAACACACACACACCCCAACAAATACTTATATGCTTCAGTCAGTTTTGGGGTTTGCATTATCCATGAGGAATGAAACTTTCCTTGTCGTTCATATATGAAACTAGTATTGCCTAGACCTGTTTTATTCATGAGTACCAGATGAGGTTCAAAGCATAAAATTTGAGACGGTAGCTCACAGGAGGAATATGTGAGGCCAAGGCAAGTGAAAAGCTATTGCCTATTGATGAGAAAAGCTGAGGTATTACTCACACTCTGAAACCCTTACTTTGTGTTTACATTTACCCTCAGGTTTTTTATATATATCCTAGAGCTCACAAATATAGACCTAATACATGAGACTTGATGGGATTCAGAGGATATTAAAAGAGCTTGCTGATATGACTGACTGCAAGGCTGAGGATTTGGCTAACAGAAATCTCATGAAGTTCAGCAAAGTGCAGAACTATGTACCTAGGATGGAATTAACCCATGTGCTGACACAGACTGGGAAGCAGCTGGCTGAGTACCAGACAGCCTGAAAATGATCTGGGTGTTACACTGAACAGCAGGTCAAGCAGGATCAAACTGTGGTAAACAAATCCCACACAGGACTGTATCAGACAAACTGTGGTCAGCTGGTAGAGGTAAATTATTATTTTCAACTCAATCCCAGCGAGGCTGCACTTGGAATATGTGTTCAGTTTTGTGCCTCAGTTCAAGGGAGATGCTGGGAAACTGAGAAGTACTCAGTGGAAGACAAGATAGTGAGATACCTGCCTGATAGAGCAAATTGAGAGCACTGGGTTTTTTTCAGTCTGTTGAAAAGCAGACCAAGAGGAGAATAAGCCTACAACTACTTGGACATCTCCAACCACAGCTGTCAAACTCTTGGCAACGCCAAATTGTAAAACAAGGAGCAACTGCTACAAGCTGTGACTTATGATGTCTACTTAGCATCAAGAAAAAACTTTTGTACAGCACTAAATAAGATCACACAGAGAAGTTGCAAAATCCCCATCTTTGGAGATTTTTAAGACTCAGTAATGGAAAACAGTGGGTAACCTAAGGTGGTCACTATTCAAGAGTCCTGTTCCTTGGCTTCATTGGAGACGTTGAACTACACAACCTCCCGAGGACTCTTCCAACCCATAGTTTTGTAATGCAGAAAGCACAGATGAAAATACAAATAATGTTCCTTAGAGAATAGTAGGGATAAATACCAAAGGAGATGCTGAAGCTATCTGGCCGTGTAAGCTGCATTTTAAGTAAAGCAGGGACTCTATGCCCTGCACTGCTAAAATAAAAGCATTTGGCTGGCTTTCTGAAGCACTTTCTTTCAGCCTTACCAATGACAGGGAACAGTTCTCAAGAGATCCTAAACAATAGAATCCTAGGAATGAAAAGGGAATCAGTTCCGATCTGATCCAAAGCTGACGTTAACACAAAAATGACCTTCTATAGTTATTGCACATAAACCGAACTGTTACTTTTTGACAACACTCTACATTAATTTCATGCGTAATTTTCTTAATAATTTTTATTACTCCATGTTATTAATGCATTATTTGCTTAAACATAGCATTTTGCTGATGTTGCACAAAATAAAAATAAAAGCTCCTAGGTTAGAAAAAAGAAAGGACCCATTATAAAACAAAAAATTTGGATATTGTTACATGATCTGCATGACAGTTGCCAACTGTGGTAATACAATGCTTACACATGACAGAAAAGTACAAGGTCATATTACCAGATCTAACTCTGAATTTAGCACTGTTTTGAAGAGATGAGGCTACATGACCTTCGGAGTTTTGAATCCTTTGGACACAAATTATTCTGCTAATCTACTATTATTTATAATAAATAATGGAGAATGAAAATAAATTAAAAGTACTTCTAAGACTCACAAGCTTTGTTTGTGGCTGAAAAACCACCCAGTTTTTAAGCACACACACAAGAGAAGCCTAGACAATATAAAGTGAGGACAAAAGTCCTTTTTATTCCTCCAGAATTAAAATACCTTTACATCAGTCAAATGTCAACAGTCAAGTCTTTGAATGACTGATATTGCATAACAGACACATCAATGTGTTTTAGAGTGGCAGGGTAAGCTAAGGACACAGCTTTCTTCTGCACTCAAAGTGTTTTTGGTACAGGGGGTTTAAGTCAAACTCTTAATGTGAGCAAAATGCGGCTTTTACATGTTAATTATGAGATAAGTAAGGATACACAAACACTCAAATGCATCCTCAGAATTTATAAAATGCTTTTCCTCTCTTCATGTTTAACACTTGCCTTCACATCCCTTTATGTCGAATCAGGTGCTATAGTGCTACATGATGGATATAATTTAATGTGACAGGTTACAATGTAGCACATTATTTGGAAAATCAATGAAAAAAAAGGCAGTTGTTATGGAATTGGTTGTTAAACATGTTCAGGTTTGTTTGGCTGGTGGTTTTCTTTTGTTGGTTTTTTTTTTTGGTTTTTGTTTGGTTTTTTGTTCTGTTTTGTTTTGGGTTTGTTTTACTTTGTGGGTGGTTTTTTCATTGGTTTTGTTTTCCTTTTGTTTTTTTTCAACTCATGCAAAGGAAAATACTAAAATGACAATTTTTATTTTAAAAAGAATAATTTATCTCTACTATAAGAGCTAGGGATTTCTCCACATGCACCAGATGTTTAAAAGGTGTAAACAATTAGAGACAGAATCACTGAGCAGATATTCCCTCTAATGAGCCAGCAGAAGGAAAACTTGTGCATGTTGGAGTGACGGTGCTTTCTCCATTTTCCTCATAGCAAAACTCTAGCTAGGCTAAAGTATATCCCTGTAATTTCAAAATAGGAAATAAAACTAAATGAAATCTATGTTCAACTACTTAGAATGGATACAACTACAGCTCTTGCTGTTTTGATGGCAAAATGTGACAGGTTGTTATATTAGTGAAATTATTTCCGTAATTAATGCATCACTGCATTATCTGTTGGATAGGTGAAAGATAATAAAAACAGGTTTAAACTGCAGTGTTCCAGATTCTCGGAAGTATTTATTTTGTGTTTACTAACCCACAAGTAGATGACCTAACCAATACCGTCATGCATTTCTCTATAGAGTTGAAATGGTGTCCATCATTACAAATTTCTATATTTGTACCATTTATATATCTATACACCAAGGGAAGTGGTGCAGTATGCAAATATATGGGCCCAGGGAAGGATTCTTTAATCAGTCTCCAGAACACTACTGTAGGAAGACAATCAGGGATAAGATTGAGAAAAAAAGGAAGTTATATTCACATTCTCACAGAAGTTATAATAGTACAAAAATTATAGGGAGAAATTCAGTTGCTACTTCCCAGATGGAATGCAGCTGGCATGCACGGAATCTGTTCCATGGTAGTTCGCCATGCAGCATAGGCTGCATCTCAAGCACATGCTAAGAGGGATGACACAGAGGGAGGAGCAGAGTGAAGACCCTATGGCCAGGCTCTGTGGTAATCCTTGCAGGGATGGGAAGCTGACAGCACCATGTAGTGGATAAACCACTTGGCAGCAGTTAACCGATGGTGGGAGGAGAAGATATCTACCTGCTGAACCAGAGATTGGGGTGAAATCGTTTCCCTTGGATGAACTTGGTTCATCATAATCTCATTGTAATATTAACAGTCACCTCTATCCCAAAGTTACCCACCCCCAAGGTATGACCACCCCTCACTGAGCAGCCGCTCCAGATTTTATTGACTATATCTTTAAGAGCAAAACAAGAGAATTTTACACCAATCAGTAACTAAAGCATGTATGACTAGAATCACTCAGGTTCTACCTAAATGTAAAGAAATAGTATAAAAGTGAGTTAGGGATGGGGAAAAGTTAGGGAAGACTTCATCATAACTTCTGGGATCAGTCAATGGGCTGAACCTGTCTTATACCCATGGGGACGCCTATTAGTAAGAACTTTATGTGCACTAAATTATTATCTCGAGCTAGTTTTTGTTGGTGATTTGAGCTTGTCTCCATATTGCTTCAAATTGGTTTTTGCAGTCAGTTACTACCACCAGCAATCTTCAAACCTTAATCTGTAACAATTTTCTGTTATCAGTATGTTTGATAATAAAAGTGTGTTGCTCCCTAAACTGATTAGTGTTCGTACTTCAAAGACACTGTTGTCCAACAGTGGATAACACACTTGACAAAAGTGAGGCAATCCAGGACAGGGGTCCCTTTTTCTAAATTATAATAAAAGATTCAGCTCTGATACACTGTTGGTGTGTGTCCCTTAACAACCCTCTGATCCAGTGGACTGTGTAGTGGAGTCCCCATTACGGGACGCTGACAGACTGGCCAGGCACAAGGGTCTCAGCTGTCCTGGGGCATTGGGAGACTGACCAAACATAAAGAGTTCAAGGCACCCACCCTTTCATCTGATAACTATACTCTCTTAAGACTGTTCTAGTCCCTTGATACCAGTGAGGATCCAAGATTTTATTACATAAACCTGGTAAATAAAAAAGTGTGGTATTAGATTTGAGAAGCATAACTAAGAAAAAAAAAAATCTCATAAACTGAACAAAGAGTACTTGAAATTTCTGAAGGAAAACAGCAACTGCTAATACACAGAAAAAAGGAATCATTCTGTAAACCAATGCAAGTGAAGGGGATAGAGATTTTCAAGCACTATGAAAGGCTTCTTTCACATCATAGTTTTATATCAATACAATCCCACCTCCGGAGTGGAAACATCTTATTTTATTAATTATTATTTCTATGATTATTAAAAAAATATGAACAGCTCACTCACTATGCATCTTATCATAGTCTGTCCATTCTATCACAGTTTATTATCCATTCAAGCATCACAAAAAGGAAACTGTATTATTAGAACCATGAATCTTAGATGGCATTTTGCAAACATCTCTTGTTACCTTCCATTAACAGCCAAATAATACAATATGTTTAGGTATGCATGTCTCATTTGGAATTATTTAAATTTCAGTCTTCTAGGGTGACCTAAAGCTGTAATAATTTGGATAGGGGAAAAAAACCCCCAGAAATAATGCATAAAACTGGTACCAGGGCTCATCTTGGAATTACTGACTTTCTAAAATTTAGTATTTCATATAATTTTCAGAGATGACTTTTCTCTAAAGCTACGTTTGTTCAAAAATATGCCCAAAACTCAAGGGACTGAAAAACTTTTTTATTTAATTGTATCAGGGCTTTTTTGAAGCTCATGTGCATCCACTTTTAGGAAAGCGTAGCTGAACTCTGTGAACGCAATAACTTCAACCTCCTACAAATTTAAAGCTTCACAAAGGCAAAAAAAAAAAGTTGCAATTACAGCGTATTTTAAAGCTTTCCCATAATAATAATAATTAAAAAAAAAAAAAAACTAGTTAGAGAATTCCTGGTTTTATATTTAAAAATCGTAATTATTGTAGCTGATTTTTAAGTAGATTTGGAGAGACCTGTTAGAAACAAATAGGGAAGAAATTATACCTGAGCATGAGCCTGACATTTCATAGCAGAATAATCTTTCTTTATATTTTAGGTCATTCACAAGCTCACTGGAAAGATGTCGAATAATGTAGCAGCATGAATGTTTATATCTCTGTGAAAGACACTCACTACTGACTAACACCCCTGCATTTTCTATTACACGATGTCTAATTAAGCCCCATGATGCCACTCTCAAATCTGACAAAGCAGAGATAATTCTTGACATTTTCAAAAACTTGGCTTATGTTCCCCTTCTTTTTACAGTGACACAAGCTGCGGCTTCAAACTGATAATGACATTGCAGCAAGTTTCTGGGTTTTTAATCTTTTTCAAACAGTAGTTTACTCAGAAGGAATGGAATCACACAGACCCTTATTTGCCTTTGCAATGTTCAAGCACAGAACCACGGCAGCCAAAAGACAAAATTTTGCCCTTACTTGCCTCAGTTCAACTCCCACCAAAATCAATTGAAATTATGTTATACTACCCAGGGAGCGATTGGGTCCATAGCACACAGAGAGAACTGTCACAGCACATATGAGGTGATAGGTCACGTCACTTCAATTGTCCCTATCTTCTTTCAGCACTAGACAAACATCAAGAGACAAACACAAAGCAATAAAATAGCAAAAGTAACACTCAGTGTCCTGATACTGTCCCTGTCAACTGCTGCTTCTCCAATCCAGCCATAATGCCTCTCTACCACATGTGATGCCTCACATCTATCTTTCCTGGGCAGCAGCAGGAGGAAGAGCAACAATATTTTGAGGCTGTCTTTAATTTAAGACTCATCTCTTTAAAATGAAAACTCTTTTTTAGATTGAAGAATAAGGCCAAGGATGAAAAGAGTTCTGCATATGCTTCTGAAATTATGAAAATTAACAGAGAGGAATATGGTATTCTTTCCTAAAAAAAAAAAAAAAAAAGACTTTTTATGCTTTGTTTGCATAATCTAAAAGATACCAATTTCCTCTTCTCTGTCCTGGTAATATCACTGTGCTCTTATTTCTTTCATTCTGTTTGCTGTGACACTAGCCAAAGACTACACAAGACCAGCTTCTTCATTAAAAGGAAAAACAAAAAGAACTGAAGGACTTACACAATTTTCCCACAAATGTCCTATAATGATTAAGAGCTGGCTTGCAGATCTTAGGAAGAAAAATAACAAAACTCAAATAAAAGTACAGAAAGCTATAAAATCTCATTAGTATATGATTTAAGAAGTCACTGTTTGCCATTTCATTTCTCAGTCAAAAAGGACTTAATCTCCTGGAGTTAAGACTAATGCAAAAATCATTAATATTTTCAACTGTAGATTCCTGAGACCTATGTACCAATAGCAAAATGTTTTGCTTTTCTGCAATTTTCTTCTAGATATTTCTTTAATACAGTTTTATAAGAAACATCATTTGTTCAGACTGTGTCCCAATTCACCCTGCAAACAACAGACAACAAAACCTAATTATTTTCACCCCCAACCTCTACCCAACTATATCTTTTGAAGGTAGACACTAAATTGGTGGAAAATTACATCTTACATTGGATTTCATGCTTATAACATTTGTCTCCTATCTTTCCTTCTATCTACTTGATTAAATCATTTCACATCTTTCAGAAGTCATAAGTTACAATGGACAAAAAGAATTCACCATAGAAAGATTTAATGTGTATAAAGAATGTAACCATTACAGTTGTGGACTTAGTCATTTGAGCAGCCAGGCTGAAGGGCACACAGTAATCCAACTTACTCCTAAGCAAAAGTAGAATTTCAACAGACATAATCATCTCTCTTCCAACACAAACTTACAGACTAGAAGACAAAGCTATTTGCAATGAGTTTGTTTGCATTGGTTTATTATTTTAATTATTGCAGCTTTATGGTTCTAGTAAAACCAGGTGCTGGGTGGCCATGAAGTAAGAAAAGGCTCCTGATTTTATTAAGTTTTGCAAAATTATCTGATCAGCTATAATAAATACCGTTCACTGGGATTCCATTTCAATGTGGATTTTTTTCTACTTTTACGAAGCCGGATTTGTGCATTTCACTTTAACAGAAGAAAAAAGGTAAAAAAAGCTCCATAGGAAAATGTAATAAATTCCTCTATTTAATACAAATCATTAAGGTGCTGTAGCTTGGTTTTAGTGTTTCCCCCCCACTTTTATATTGTGTGCCTAACACTCTCACATTTAAACGGTCAAAGACATTCCCCGCAGGACATACACGCTGACATGAGAGTGACTTACCTCCTTTTGTAAAGAGCCCATGTATACCCTTGATATCAGGTAAGTTTCAGGCAGTACAACAGCCTAACAATCATCTCAACCAGAACAGGGATATCTATTTGCATGCATTTGTAGACTCTCTTAAATTCCCTGCTGTAACGCGAAGCAAACTACTGTTCTTCACATTACTTCAAACAGCCTACTGGAACTACAGACCTGAAAATCACCATTCACTAAGGAAAAGGCACACAAGAAGTTTTATAAATATGCTAATGTGGCATATTCTTCTTTCACCAAATGTAACAGTAAGGGTTTCTGCGTAAACTGCTGAACATCGGGAAGGGAGACTGCAGTTTTCTTGAGAAATTTAATAGGAAAATTTGCATGGCAATGAAAGAAGTGAATCCAGGATTGATGCATTACTATTTATGTGTTATTCAGATCAAATAATTGGCAGAAAAGATATTATTTATGTGAAAGAGATTCAAATGAACTGTTTTCTTGAGTCTTTCTTGACTGAATCCTAACAATGACTAGCTTGATTTGACAGCTTGTCTGTTCTTAGGTAAAGCTGGATGACAGTCATCCACAAAAGCATTTGATTAGTTTATCATTACCTGTGTCTATGTTTAGCAGATGTTTCTGAAGTACTTTCCCTCAGTACTCAGTGAGATTTGTCACTATATAATGTGAAGTGTGGAACTTTGTTGTTCAAGTTACTCCTAAGTTCTTTCAACATTTTTCAGTAATTTCTTTCATCATTGAATGTAAGTTTAGATCATCTGTGAAGTACAATATTTGGGTTGATCTTCAAAATAGAGAGAACTCTGGGAATATCTGGAGAAGTAAGTTGCAATAAATGAATGTTAGGTAGTAGAGTTAAAGAGAGGGGGCAGAGAAAATATCAGTATGTTAAAACCTGTCCCTGAAGGAGAGGGTAATTCAGATTCTTGTTACTAGATCCCCTGGGGAGATTAGAGTGAAATGACACTGGATAATTGGTGTTTACAAATATTTGTATATATGTAGGTCTTATTTTAGAACAATCTGTTTGCAATGGAAAAGAGGTATGGTTATTTCTGTAGAAATATAAAAGAATAAAAAGATCTCTTAAATAATATAAGAAAAAGAAAGAAAGAGAAAGAAAGGATAAGAGTAAATAGCGGAGAGGAAAAATACCACCACCTGTGAATCCAGTGACAAGACTTGATTGTTGCAATTCTGATGTCCATTGCTTGAAGTGATGATTGCAGTCCTGATCTGTCGCGGGTGGGGGAAGCCCGCGAAACACAAAGTTCAGTGGTTTAATACACACTGAGTTTCAGGTGGGAATGCCCAGATACCCCCCCTGAGGAGGGGTAGTTTTTACAGTGTCTGATGCAACCCTGTGGGGCTCTTCAGGGGTCTTTGATGGTTTATGACACCTTCTAAGACACGACAGCTGCCTCTCACATTGAGCAGTTATGTTCCATCCGAAGGGATGAAAACGCTCAGGCTTGTGAGTGAATGTCCCAATACCTTCCCTGGGGGAAGTTTTACAGCTGAGCCAGTTCTGTAAGGGAGGACAGTGCATGATAAAAAACACTATTCCACCTCGCAGGATCAGCTGCTTATTCGTCCCTTCCCTTGCCTGGCTCGAAACCCAGATCACGCTAAATAAAGGTTGGATTTTCCTAGGCATCCTCTGGTGCTCACGCCCTCTGCACCTGGGCTGTTACCTCACACATCATTACCAAAAGACTCTCTGTTTTTGCAAATGGCCAATTGGTTAAGCCATTAACCGTTAACATTTCAGTCTCTCACAGAGTATTTTCAAAAGACCCCTATGTGCATTACTCATACATCAGTCCCAAAGGACTGTGACTACCCAGCAATCATAGCATATGTCTTGTCATGTTGTATCCTAAAACCGAAGCAAAATACTGCAGTGATAATGAAAATACCACAGTGTGTCACCACAAAAAGTATGTTTGCAAAAAGAAACATTAAGCAGAGAGCAGTAATAGCTTCAAAAGACAGAATAAGCGTTGCTTCACCAATTGAATAAGAAACCACAGCATGATTTTGGAATAAGCTCTTGCAAATCACTTTTACTTTATACAGTAACTTAAAACTCAAGTGTAGCCCCACAAAGCCACCAACACACTTGGATTTCTGTGTTTGTGAAGCTGTCTGTTTCGTGATGGACAGCTGATGCTTCATTTCTTCTCATTTATGGAAGGCTAACTTGGAAGGAGTTAATTTGAGATGATAGAACTTTTCATAGAAGATTGGCTTTTTCAAATTTTTATCTCATTAAAATTTTGGGGCAGGTGAGCTAGTTAATCTTGGAAGTCTGGTAGTTTGTTACAATACACAGTCAGGTGACTCCAAAGATATCTTGCAAGAAGGAATTAAATTAGTTTTTCAGTGATGTTCTGTGTTATGAGGTAACATTCATGTGTCTAGAAAAGTTTGTGTTCTATCCTGTATCTCCTAAATAATACATTTATAAGTTTTAATCTGAATAACAGTTCATTTAGGTTAAGCAAAGATACTGTTATTATAAAGCCCCTTTATTTCCTTCAAGCAAAATTAATATTTAAGATTTTTTTTATATTAGCACTACTAATAAACAAAAGATATGCAAGTTCATCCTAATGAGAAAAATATACTGCTTTTACTAAGGGCAACAATGTACATATATGAACATAAATAGCATGGGTGTACATTCTATTATTAGATTTTTGTCTACTTGTAAAAAAATTATTTGTTGGACCATATTTTTCTAATCCCAACCACTTAATGCAGACTGGGTGACAATACACTGAAGTTAAAGAGAAATAGCAGGAGAAAAGTGCGGAGCTTTGCCACAGCATCTCTTTGCTTGCTCAGCTTCTGCTAGAAAAGTCCATTTTAGAAGTTGCTTCTGTTAAGTCCTAGAAACAGTTTATTGAGGTTGGAACAGATGTATTGCTAGGGGATTACAATATCTTCCTTCCACAGAACTTCACTTAAAATAAAAACTAAATCAAATCACTAAACATTTTAATGAAATTGCAGTTTATCTTTTAGCAATTGCAAATTTTCTAAACAAAGGTAACCCAAGTATAGAAGCCTCAGGGACTGGAATCTTCCTTTGGGACATCTGCATGGACCATGCAATGTCACCCTCAGACTACTCCCAGTTTCCTCCTTCGTTGATTCTTGACCTGTCACAACCATCTGGCAGCCCAGGAGAAGGGTCTCTTGAGTCAGACCGAGGCAAAAGACAGTTGAAACACACTATTTAGACACTACCTAGTATCTAAATAATGCCCCAAAGCACTGAAATGTATTTAATATTTTTACTGGAAAACATCGTTGTTTTGTTGAAAGAGTCAGCAAATGTCATGATGAGTATTTTCAGCTTGATATACAGAAAAAATGGATTAGCATCACTCTAAGTGAGAAGAGTTTTAAGTTAATGACATGCAACTTCTGTTCTAATTTTAACAGAAGTTTTCCTTGAGCTAATCTATATTTGGCTTAATTTTAAAATAATTTCTTGACAAGCAATTCTCTTAAAATACAAGTGATAAATATGAGTAGATCATCTGTGATACCACTTATGCAAAGTCCAGTGTATTCTTGGCTCACTGTGAGGATACATGGATTGAGAATATAAAATAGCTGCAGAGGGAAAGAAACATGCACTTTCCAGTCCCTTGCTGTCACTTTGTTATTGCATACAGTGAAGCTGCATAAAAGATATAGCTATGAGATCCAATTCTTTAATGATTTCTTTCTTAATGAAATAGCTCTCAAATTTTGTTTGAGGAGAAAGACAGCCGCCTTTACATCTGGGTAATTCCCCTTCACCCCAGCCCCATTTAACTAATTAAATGTTCTTCAGAATTTGAAATCACTGAGTATAACAAAGCTCCTGAGAATCATAAGCAAAGTCAGGAGGACATCTCAAACACAGGAATGGCTAGTGTAGGACAGTCTAGGGAGTACATGATGCTTTCAGTATCATTTTGTACTGTACTTTAGGGCTTTAATAGCCCTTCCAGCAATGTTGCACCAACTGCTAATCAATACCACTTATTTTTCTCACCATAGAAACGAGGTTTAGTTAACCCCTTGAGTGCCTTATCCTGAAATAAACAGAGATTGTGTTTTTTTGCATGGATGAAGAAAACATCCACTACAGTGAAATTATTCCTGCAACAAAAGTGCTGCTACATCCAAATGCTGGATGAACCCATAGTCATTCAAAAAATTACTCTTGCCCACCAGTTTAAGGCCACATTCCCAAAGCATGAATTTAAAAAAAAACAAACCATACATTGTATGCTGCTATCATACTAATCCCTGCAAGGAGCAAAGTGGGAAAGGTTGCTGCCATTGGGTGTCTAGCACTGTTTCAGTGACAAGTGTCTTCACAATGAAAATTTTATTGAATAAGAAACAAACCCTAACGAAACAAATTTTAAAAATCTGGTGTTTTCATTTTCATTTTTTTACTAATTACTTTTTTAAAATTTCATTCAGCTCAAACATGAGTTAAAACAGTATGGGAACAGCTATTTTAATGCCAGTTTATGTTATTAAAAACATTCTAATTTTGCATGGATGTCAGGAGAGAATTTACATTGTAAAAACTTTTCACCTCCAGATCTACAGGGAAAAAATCCAAACAAAACAAAAGTCCACATCCTAAAACAACCTTTTGTGCAACACTCCCTTATGCATCTACATATTTTATGACAAATAACTACCAAGGTAAGTAAACATCTCTTTGGGGTTTTTTGTTCAGCTTAATACAAGTTTTTAAGCAAACATCCAAGTAGATCAGTCAAGATTTTTTTTTTCTCTAACTAGGCAGGCAGAAAGTAGAATTAGTGAACAATCTAAATATATTGAAGCATTAAATAATAGTGTTAAAGTTATTTTGAAGTAGCTAATAAAGGCAACAAGAAAATAAGAGTATTGAAAATAAAAAGGACTAGAGAAAGTTATTTGGCAGCCTTATTGTGCTACACATTCTCAGCATCCCTGTGCTAATGGAAATCTAGATTCTCCTGAAGTAAGTGCAAATTTCTGCTAAGATTCCAATGTTTTATGTTTGTCTGTCTATCTGTCTGTAATTATGCATTAAATGTTTAACTCTTAAACACCTGGAAAGTTCTGCATACAGTACAATGCACCATCAAATGAGAATAAATTAGAACACAAAATAGCTTAATTTGATTGAAGAAAGAAGTAGTGAGTCTTCAAGACAAAGAAGTTGCTCCCATAGCAGTTCACAAAGAGGACAATTCTAACAGAGCTGAGAGACTGAGAAAAAATAGCCAATCATGTTGAATACATTTCTGCAATGGATCTATCAATAGTGTAAGTAACTGGCTCTATGTTGCTTTGTTTAAGCTACCTAAGCTAATACATCATTTAAGTCGTCATTTTAGAAAGTCAAGCCGTCTACAGTCATGTAGAGTTATGCAACTGCTCAGAATACAGTGCAATATTCAGTCACTCTCAGCCACCATACAGAAACATCTGAAACATTTTTTTCAAGCCAATTTAACCAATAGCAGAGGAACAGAAGTTCTAATAAGCCACTGCCCTCTGGAGCTGCCAGTGTTCTCTGCATAGGCTTGGAACACTGTTTCCTTCATTAATCTTTGTTGGCTTTCACAACAAACGGGCCCACATTATTACTATTGTTTGTCATATCCTCTGACTCATTGGAGCCTATAAGCTGTTGCAATGAGTTATATTTCAAAACCATGTGAAACTTTGTCCCAGGTATTCTAGGAAAGCTTTCCTAAGCAGCATGATTTTTCTCATGGTAGAAGGAATATCATCTGTACCTACTTGACAGGAATGCTTTGCCAAAAAAGAAAACTAGGGACTGATGACGAGGTGAATCTTGCTGGATGTTTTCAGTAAAACTTCCCAAAGATTTTTTCTTTCTTAATGTTTTAATTTCTCCACTGTTTTTTCCAGGTTGTACTAGAAGCAAGACAGAACAATGGACTTGGAATATGATTGGATTTTTGAAACTCAGAAAATAATAATGCTGACAGAGGATGGAAATTCCTTTCATTAGTTGTTCAACCCACTGTAACCAGACCCAGTAACATAAAACATTATTCCTTTGAAGGAAAAAAGCAAAAAGGGCATAACCAAACTGCACAACACCATTTGTCTTTGCTTCCATCACTATAATTGTCCACTGCTTTACTGAAGTACAGTCTTAATTCTGGCGCCATACTAAAAAAAAACCCAAAAAGATGCTATATACTTAAAAATGTGATGTAGCCCTGTATCTGAGAATACAAAAGTACTTGCAACTATCAACAAATATGGCCAGTTTCTCTTTAAATCCTTACTTGTCTCTAATGGCAAGACAGCCAGCACCTGAGGTTTCCTTTTGGAATACTTTTCCTGTGTCCAAGCTGATGTGATGACTAATCCTTGTAACTTCTTCCTCCATGGCTTGCAGTTTAATTATTAGGCTGGCACTACTAGCCCCTAACTAAAGTATTAATACTTCCTTTTTTCACCACTAATATTAAAATCCTGGTGGTATTTACAATAGAAATTTTGTGACTGCCTGTGTAATTTATTTCTTTTATTTAAAAGGGTACAGAGTAGTGCTGAGTAGAGAGGGGGAAAAGGAAATGAAGGATTACTACTCCAAGGAAAAGTTCTTAATCCAAAACTTGAGGCTGAGGGATAAATGGATACAAATTGAAGGCAACTCAATGAAAGCCCTTGCCTGTTCAGCATATCATTACACATCTATCTGTATCAGAAACCCAGATGTAGAGAGGAAATAAAAACCATAACCACCATTACAATCTGGCAGGATTTTGCACTAGGAAAATGAGTGTTTGGAATCTGTAGATAACTTTTAAAAATTTTTAATGTGAGATTTAAAGGCTCAACTTATTTTCTGAAGACAAAACATGAAATATTGAAAGACCTTTCCCTCTGGAAAAAATTAGGTCTATTTAGGTGGTTTACTGAGTTAATCTCCCCATAGTATTCTCAACATCTTTTGTAAATTGAAATTGCTAGAAAGATTTGTTAACATAGCAGAGGGAATGGGAGAAAATTCCAATGAGACAAAAAGCTTCCATCTGGATTTCATTAAACAGTCATTTTCTCATAATTTACTCTATCATTTTAAGGCATGAAAGTCACTAGATGTATTATTGCACAATGATAAATCTCAGGGATTATATAAAAAATGTGGTTGTACTCAAGCATTTATTCTCTAGTTCCATGGGCTAATATTTCCTAAGTTAATTATCTGATCAAAAACAATTAAAAAAACGGTTCTCTAATGGTGTTCTGCCTTGGATCTGTCAGAAATTTCACCATGGTTTGAATCAATCATTGATCTAAAAGCCAATATTCTCTAAAACGTAAGTGACCATATTTTATACACTTTCCTATATAAAAATAGACTATGTTGTCCATCCATCAACAAATATGTGGTATGTGTTGAAAGACAATCCTTTTCCTTTTAAGGAGTTGTGAAAAATAAATTTAAATAAGTATCTAAAATTATAATTATTTTACTCAATTTTGAAGATATTTATTAGAACTTTAGAATCACAGTTCCAATCTGATAAAAAAATGCAACAGGCAGGAAGTTCGGGTTTTGGTTTTTTTTTTTTTTTAATTTAATTGAGACTACAAGAAAAATTAAGGAATTGCATCTTGTATTGTTAGCCAAAATATTATCCTATTACATCAAATTTCTTAGAGACATAAAAGAATTTTAAATAATCTGTACTTCTATGTCTTGTCCCTATGCCAGATCACCATCTCCACATGGCAAGATAGTCATGACTGAATTGCTCGAACACCTGCCAGTTCCTGAAGCTTGGATGCCGCTAACGAATCTTCTCTTGAGAGAGCATTCTTTGCAAAGCCGTAATGACTGCCATAATTTTATATTTGTGAGCCTCTCTGCACCCTAGGTTTGCCTCACTTTTCAGTGCTTGCACAGCAGTGTCCAGTATTGAATTACCCTTTTATTAATTCCTTGCACGATTCTCTCATTCTTCCTTTTGTTTTCACAGAGCACCAGTATGGATATAGAGACGTTAATCAGGGAGCGGAAAGGATCTAGAACTTAAACAGGGCCATCAGAGGTATAAGCAGTGAGTGTGAGCATCCAGCTCTGGAATCCTGGCTTCCACTACAGTGATGAAAAGATGGAAGGAAGGAAGGAAGCAAGCAAGCAAGGAAGGAACAGTTTAAAGCTGCTTATAAAACAAGAGATGTAAGAAAAGTTCTCTGTGAGAAATTACATGGCACTTTGATCACAATATTCAAGTGGGGAGAAGACTTCCCAAAGAACTCAGGCTGTAATTAACAAGTTATGGTCTGGCAGCAGAGATGATACTGTTGCAATTTATGAATGTGATATATTGCAGCTATTATAGAAGCAGAAGTTCATTGAAGTGCTGCAAATCAACAGGTCTCTCCCTCTCTCTACTGCAGAGTTAAATATTAGGGTCGGGGTTACCTATGGAGATACCAAATTATAAAATAACTCACCTTTGCAGTCTAATATTGAAGAATTTTATAATTTCCCTGAAGTATTTAGAAAGGAATATTTGTATTCTAATAAAGGATAGAGAGAAAAAAAATGCTGTTAGTAAGGGGTGAATTGAGCACTTAACACTTGTTTCAGTTTACAGGTCGATTTTAATTTTGTGTTAGGGATTACAGAGAAGTCTGTCAATAAGACAATGGTACAGAAAACACTTGAAGGCAGTAGAAAAGCAACCTTTAGTACCTAATGGAAAAGTTCCCATGTAAATTATAAAATTGAAAGCAAAATAAACTTACATTTTGTTCAAACAGGCTATCTAGATTTTAATATTCTGACAGGAATCAAATCTCTGGCTGCTTCAAACTTCTAGGTATTTTACAGAAAAGACAATTCCAGGTGAACAGAACAGCTACATAAGATCAGACATTTAACTGCAAAAGTACAAGTCTTTTCTCAAAAAAACCCAAATATCAGTGTCAGTAGAAGCACTTGGAATTAATATAACTCTATAATTCTTTTTGTATTACTATAAAATCACCTTCACCAAAGCAGGTCTCATAAGATGTTTCCAATACATAAACACTCACAAAACCAGCTGCTTAGTAGTTTCATCTCTGTCCCTGTTCTGCACCCTCTGAGTTTTGAGGACCACTTCTGAGTGCAGACAGAAACCTCTCACCATCACCACTAAGCATCCTGTCACTCACATTCCCTTCGTGTGCCCCTCAGCAAAGAGGACAGGAGTAGTAATGGTCTCTTCTAAGCCCCTGTGAGTGATTGTTCCCAAATAAATTAACTGCAGTGCACATTACTAGATTTCTTAAACAAAGGAGGCACTTAGTATCTACTGGTGCCCCAAGACAGGAACTGTAGAGACAGTAAAAGAAGGGATTGAAACAGGAGTCATTAAGATTTTATCAAATACGTATATATCTTTTGCATTTTTTGCCATATTGCAACACATCTAAACTACTATCAAGTACTCTGACAATTACACAACACTTAAAATCCAGTGACTTAATCAAAATATATTTGTGTTGTAATTTAGAGAAAAGACAGCAGGAGGAATGATATGAAAACACAAAGTGTAATACAAACTCCAGAAAGGGATCATTTTGGAAGGGGTGAAACTGGTGGAGATACCTAGCAAGCCAATATTAAAATCCTGAGAATAAAGGCACTCAGAAGATGATGGAAACACAAGCAGTAAATGGTTTACAGAGCACTAGTCATACAAGAAAAGTCTGAGAGTCTTCTGGTCAAAAATTAAGAATTTTAAAGGAACCTAATCCAATTAAATATAACATAAGCTTTCAAGTGTATTTCCTGAAAACATATTTAAATCCAAAATTCTATTGAAATATAAATTTCTTATCAGATTATTTTATTAAAAAAAGTCCTAAATCTTTTAAAGTAAATATCCGTATTGTGATCAAATGGTTATTTGAATAGCTATACTTATGCAATCTTTAACAAGATTGATAACTGAAGATGAAAACCCTGTTTAGGTGACATTTTCTTCACAGATTCTGAAAATTTCCTTTGTGTCTTCTCCTGAAAATAATATGAATTTCCATGAAGTATTGTTCTATTCAATGCAATATTAGATTTCAAAATTCATTAGTATTACCATTGTATTTGAAGTCATTATTAAGACATGGTCAGTTTGTTTAAAGACCATAATAACAACCAAGCAATAAAGCTGACGACAGTTGAGGGAATAAACCTTAATTCCAAATTTCTATTTTTCCCCAAATATCCCTAATGTAGCTTTTTCTTCCCAATACAAGAAAGAAAAATATTAGTATATGTCATCTCTTTCTAAAACACAGGAAAGTGGAGGTAGCGAACTTAGAGAAAATGTACCAGAGGTAAACAGAAATGCAATATTTTTAAAGAACTTGAGAAAGATGTAGAGCAGATTTTATTAAACTGAATTTATAATCTATATCTGGAGATTTACTGTCATGCACTTCCTAGCAAGTTTCTTAGCTTCCAAGTAACCAAACTACATGTTTTGATATGCTGCAGAAATAAACCTATTACCAAGGCAACAAAACACAACACAGTGTTTGCTACACTTTGTCTATTAAACTTAAGCATTTGCTTAAAAAAAAATCACATTTACGAACCTATTATGAGACTTGTATTTTTAAAAGGATATCTTCTTTTCTGACTCTTGAAATTATTCTGGCTTCAGTGCACATATAATTATATTTGTATAAATGAAAACTATTGAGCTGTATGCTCAGGGAAAAATGCAACAACTTAAACACAGTATGAGATTTTTAAAAAGTAAGTGCTTACAGAATATCAATAAATAGAAAGCTTTTCCATTCAAGCAAAGAACACAGCAATATCTGGTTAAACTGAATTGCTTGCATAATTCTCTTAATTAGTAGAAAGCCACTAAAAAAAAACTTTGGTCCTGGTTCTAATGTTTTTACTTACATAAAACCAATGTAGTTCATAAATAAAAGCATTTATTTAATAGACAGTATTCACCATACAATTTTTTTGGCCTTCATGCCGATTTATTCTATTAAAAAGTAGCAGAGATGCTCACCATCTCTGGTATTTAATGACTGCTTTAGTTGATTATACATTATTACTGCTTAGTATGAGTGGCAGCAGGTCTGAAATTGTCCTCTACCAACTTCAGTATCACAGGACATTGCACGGTAGGTAAAAACCACAAAACTTTCATGTAAAACAGAACGTGGAAATGAAAACCAGAAACACTTGAGCAGTTATTAATGCGAATTTATGGACCTAGAAGATGATGGTTTGCTTGGTTTTAATGAAATTTGGTCACAATAGGGTCAGATATGCCTGGCACAATCCCCTTTACAGTCTTCCTTCTCTGACAGATGCTCCTTGAACTTATTCTCCTAACCAGCCATTTGCAAGCTGAAGCTGTTGCTTGTCAAGATGCCTGAAGACAACTTCTCAGGAGTCAATCTTAGCAATGGCAATGACACAATTTTAATTTTAATGACATACATTCTTGATTTCTGAAGTGTATGACTGATGCTTGTCATTGGTATTCAAGTTAATGAATAATAGCAGGAATTTTCCTCCTATCAGAAGCTCCTGAATTCTTCAGGATTTAAAGCCGTGGTTTAGTTGGCAGAGATTGGACGAGGGAATACAGTTGCAGTGAGCCACCAGTCTTCCCAGGTGAATTACAATGAAGCTATAGTAACTGCACTGATAGATATTGCATAGGAAAAAGTGCATATGTAATTTCCTTCCATGGTTGTGGTTCTCCTTTTTTACAATAGACTGATTTAACAGAAGGCCCACAGACTCATGTAATCTATCAAAGCACAGTAAACAGAAGCTCTTAACAACTTCACTATTTTAATAACACATTTCAACAATCCCTCTTTGCTGTGATTAAAGAGCTCCACTTGCCAAACTGAAGGTGAGGATGAACAGCTGACAGAGCAATAGGAACTGAGAAAGAATGAACATTTTTCACGTTGTTTGCTGAGTTGCTAAAAATATATTAAAAGAAGAGGTGTTACCTTAACTGATCCCCTTTTCTTTGCAGAGGGAAATTGCACTGCTACTGATAATCCACACTAATGTTAAGACATCATAAAACTGTTTTTGAAAAATCAATTACAATCCATAACAGAAAATGCATTGGTGTGACAAAAAATGTTATCTGTAGAGAGTTATTTACCCAGTCTGCTTGGAAAGATATTTCCAAAAATTGTTAAAGAACAATAAACAATAAGTACATTAAAAATGTGCCACTGTTTTTTTTTTTTTTTTTGAAGTATTAGTGGTTATCAAAATTAAAGTTCCAGTCCTTTTAGATTAACTAGGGGATCAGGAAAGGATTCTTCTTTCAGATAGCTGAACTGATACACACAAGTATAGTCCCAGTCCCCTGAGGTCATTATATGAAAAACTACTAATGGGACAATCCCTTTTACAAGCCTTGGGTGTTTTCACTCCATTCTGCATGGCTGAAACCACACTAAAACTGAGAATCTGTTTTGTTTTGGAACCATAATTACATATTGACAGGTTAAACTGTAAGACCTAAATCAAGGGGATTTGGGTTATTATGTGAGCATTCTCATGGGACAAACCTAAAGGGACATCAATTATTTTGCTGCAGCCTAACTCCTTTTCAATTTTGCTATCCTGAGTGGCATTAAATACTTGGTGAAAAGGAACTACTGAAACAAAAAATGCAAGGCAAATGTAGTATGGTTGTCAGAAAGAGTTGCCAAGTAAAATTAAAAGAAAAAATAGCTATGCTTTAAAGGAAAATGTTCAAGGAAAAACATTTTATTATTACAAAATATCTCTTTTTGCTTCTTAATCATTTTTTTCTTTAGATTTTTTCCTGTCTTAAATGGCTTTGGCTTTGATTTTGTTTCTAAATCCTTACTAAAAATGTTTGAGAAAGATCTAATTTTCTGAACAATTGCCATTGTAAAATTATTGGTCAGAGCATTTTCCAACCATCCACTAGTTGATAAAATGGAGTTTATGAATAACATTCAGTGAAGAATTCTGGTTTTTTTTTTCTATAAGCTCATAAGATGGCAAAATTGAAATATGTTTTACAGGTAAAAATAGAGTGTACATGTTCAGGAATAACTAAATTATTCCATCATGAGACATTGTGAACTGTGGTGGCCTCCTTTTGA
>VXBT01006889.1:0-65946 GCA_013400235.1 Oriolus oriolus
AAAATTCGCACCGCTACACTCCCTTTTACTCCTCCCTTTCCATCTCTTTTATTCTCCTCTTTTGTTGTGATCTTTTTCTTTCCTTCCATCACTCCTTCTCTCCTTCTCCTTTGTATGCATTAAAAACTCATCCATTGCTCAGTTAACTGTCTGGACACAACAGCCTGGACTCGGCTAACGTTGTCCCAGTTCTCAAGATGGGAAAGAAGGAGGACCCTGGAAGCTACAAGCCTGTCAGTCTCACTTCAGTGCCTTCTAAAATCATGGAAAAGATCATTCTGGGAGGTACTGAAAAATACCTGAAGGACAATGCAGTCATTGGTCACAGTCAGCACAGCTTCATGAGAGGAAAGTCCTGCTTGTTGAACCTGATTTGCTTCTATTATAGGGCAACCTACCTACTTGATCTTGGAAAGCATATAGATGTAATCTTTTTATACTTCAGCAAAGCTTTCGATACTCTCACACAGAGTCCTTCTGAAACAAAATACCCAGCACACAGTTGGATAATCACCTTACATGATGGGTGAGCAACTGTCTCATAGGTTGGGCACAAAGAGTTGTAGTGAATGGGGTGACATCATGCTGGCAACTGTCATCAGTGGGGTTCTGCAGGAGTCCATCCTCAGCCCAGTTCTCTTCAGCTTCTTCATTAATGCCTTGGACACAGGAGTCAAAGGAATACAAAGCAAATTTGTCAACAACACTAAATTGGGAGGAGATGTCGACTTCCTCAAGGATGGAGAGGCCCTGCAGAGAAACCCCATCAAATTAGGGGACTCGGCAATCACCAACCATATGAAGTTTAACAAAGGCAAGTCCTGGTTTCTGCACCTGAGATGGAGCAACCCTGGCTGTGTGTATAGACTGGGGAATCAGAGCCTGGAGAGCAAAGCTGAAGAGAGGGACCTGAGGTCCTAGTTGATGGCAAGTTGAACATGAGTCAGCAGTGCCCTGGCAGCCAGGAGGGCCAGCCCTGTCCTGGGGAGCATCAGGCACAGCATCGCCAGCCGGGCAAGGGAGGGGATTGTCCTGCTCTGCTCTGCTCTGCTCTGGGGCAGCCTCACCTCGAGTGCTGGGGGCAGTTTTGAGCACCACAATATAAGAAAGATATAAAGCTGTTACAGGGTGTCCAAAGGAGGGCCACAAAGATGGTGAAGAGCCTTGAGGGGAAGCCATATACGGAGCAGCTGAGATCACTTGATCTGTTCAGCCTGGAGAAGAGGACGCTAAGGGGAGACCACATGGTGGTCTTCAACATCATCAGGAGGGGAAGTGGAGGGGTAGGAACTGATCTATTCTCTCTTGTGACCAGTGACAGGACCCAAGAAAATGGCATAACGCCGAGTTGAGGGATGTTTAGGTTGGATATCAGGAAAAGATTTTTCACCTAGAAGGTGGTTGAGCACTGGAACAGGCTCCCCAGGGAAGTGATCACAGCACCAAGCCTGACAGAGTTCAAGAAGTGTTTGGACAATACTCTCAGGCCTATGATGTGATTCTTGTGATGTCCGGTGCAGGGCCAGGAGTTGGACTCTATGGTCCTGATGGCTCCCTTTCAAATCATCATATTCTGTGATTCTATGATTCTATATCCTCACATATCAGAAAGCAATATAAACTGCATCAGAAATATATCTAAGAGATTTCTGTCCTCCAAATAAAATTCATCTGTATGACCACTTCTTTTTCTTAAGTCTTGTGAAAAATGTGTACGTTGCATATAGAAAAAGCTAGCATAGCTTTGGTCGAGACCTACTGCACTCACCAAAACCATCAGCCTAATGAGAATGCAGGTCAGAAGGGCCTCGCCTTTCTATAGGTAAAACTGCTGATACACAGGAGTCACCTTACCTTGAAGCACAGCACGTACTTGTGAAATGGGCACTACTCATACTAATAATCTATATATATGAAAAGCTTTGCACTTGAGTTTGTGCCAGTAAGTGCTTAGGTTTTAGTTGATGCACTATGTTTCTTCAGTCTTCTCATGTCTAGTAAGAATCCCATCACAAAGCAATATATATCTCCCCACAAACGTGTGTGGAATACTAATTTATTCTCATTTTACAGCAGCAACAAATGATAAGAAATGTTTTATTGTGTGTTTATGGCAAATACGTCAAATAAGCTGGACAATAACAGAAGCAATGGAAAAGTAAAGTACTTCAGAACTGGCCAGTAGAGGAGATTTGGGACATATGCTGAATATGATAGATAGTCCTGCTGCTAGACCCAGAGCACTGGGTGAATTGCTGTTGCCTTCACAGCCTGTAGCCATTTTAACCAGAGATAACAGAGCAGGTTGCAAAAAATTACTACTAAATTACTGAGCTGGTAATTAGTTCTAACTGAGATTTTTGGTGTTCTAAGATGGGTTTTATCTTACTCTGTCTTCTGGGAATTAGTTCATGAGATTGCACCTCATACAAACTCACCAAATCAATTCTTTAAAATATTGCAATGAATTTTGAGATGGATTAATTTCTTCTTATAAGCTGCCTGACAATTATGCATAGGGAAGAAACTGTACTCTTAGTTTCCTTCTGTTATCAAAGGAAGGGATGTGTGATACATCTTTTTATGTTATGCCTGTAGAATAATAGCATGGCTCGTCCTCTGGAAATATCTTTATCTGTCCTCATTGTCTAGGATTGAACTTGAACTAAATTTGAACTTTCAGATTGTTGCATTGGGTAAAATTAATTCCATTCGTTAATCACTGCAATTGTTTGAACTAATTAAAAATAGATTCAGTAGTTCTGTGCCACTAGTGATCACAATATATTAAATACAGAGCAGGATGGAGTCTTGGAACACAGTCACAAAATGAAAAGGCTTTTAGAATCAGTGAATCCAATAAATTTCATCTTACATATAGCTTTTTTTTAAAACAAACTTGTAGAAGATATGAACCAGTTTTAAAAGTCAAATTTTTTGCAATAAGAAAGAAGAATAGTAATTTAATGATACCATATGGGATTGCGTACAATTTTTTCTGTAAAAATTAGAATTTTTCCTGTGTAGCAGTCCACATTAAATTACTGAGAACCACAATTTCTTTGAGATAACATTTAGATAATTATTGGTGTTTGAAATTATTCTATCGAAGAAGGCACTCTAATGTTACAGCCAGTAAGTAAACTCATAAGAAAGAATAGCACAGCATGGCACAAGCATTCAGCTACTTCTATGAGTCATGATGCCACTAGGCCAATCACTCTGTGTGGCACCAGCCTGAAAGATGAATAGCAGAAACTAGCAAACTACTACTTCAGTGCATAAACAAATAATTATAGTCTTTCATTATTATTAGTGTCACAGTAAAGTTGTACAATGGTATGTAAAAAAAAAGGTGTAATTTTCATCTGCTTTAAATTTTTGGTTTAAAAAATGCAGCCATAGTGTTACAAAATCACAGAATCACAGAATGGTTGAGGTTGGCAGGCACTTCTTCAGATTATCTGGTCCAACTCCCCTTCCCAAGCAGAATCACCTACAGCCAGCTGCCCAGGACCATGTCTAGATGGCTTTTGATTGTCTCCAAGGACAGAAAGTTCACACCCTCCAGGCACAGCAACTTGCCACCCTCACAGCAGAATAGTTTTTCCTTCGTTTAGACAGAAATGCCTGTGTTTCTGTTTCTGCTTATTGCCTCTGGTCCATTCATTGAGCACCACTGAAAAGGGCCTGGCTCTGAAGTTTTTACACCCTTTCTCCAGCTATTTACATATGTTATACAGATCTCCCCTGAGTGCTCTCTTCTCTAGGCCAAACAGCTCCAGCTCTCTCAGTTGTTCCTCTTGATGGCTTGCTGCTGACATCTCACAATGGCTCCTTGTCCTTCATGTGTCTGGAAATGGTTCCCAGGATGAGGTGCTCCCTCACCTTCCAGGAATCGAGGTGGCACTGACCAGTCTGTAGTGTTCTGGGTTCTCCTTCTTGACCTTTTAGACAATAAGACTGACATTTTCTTTTCTCCAGTCCTCAGTCACCCTCTCCAATTGTCATGATTTTTTCAAGATAATCAAGAATGGCTTGCACTGACACCTGCCAGTTCTCTCAGCACTTGTGGGTGAATCCCATCAACCCCATGAATTTATATGCCTACTTTATTTAAATATTTTCTACCTGATTCTCTTCCACCAAAAAAGTTTATGTTTCTATATATGATAAAGTATAGTTTACAGGCAGATCAGGTGCTTGACAATGTGGTAGAAGTTGCCAATTACCTGTCCAGACATATTTTCAAAGTGAATGACTCAGGAACAGTTGAATTATCTGATGCAGTTAATCTGATAAAAAAAGTTCTTAAGTTATGTAGTGTCCGGTGCTAAAAAAAATTAGTTGGCCCAGAAGATTCTATGAATCAAGAGGGTGACAGAAATACCTTGAAAGGAAAGTTATGTCAGCTTTTCATTTTGAGATCTCAGAGGTCCTTCAGTTGAATTATACATTTTTGGTATTCATGGATTCATAACACCAAATGTTAAACTAGGCAGAAAAAGAGCTAATGTAGATCATTCTCTTCTCGGGCTAGGTATGAAACCATGAAATGAGAAATACTGAAGTACAGGAAAGGCAATATTGTTACTGCATGTTTTGCAATACTTTAGCCACCTGTGGATTTCAAAATGACCATTCTTTTTCAAAGAAAAGGTAAAATAAAAAATTCAATACATATAGCATTAGTAGAACTATTTACTAAAATTATCCCTGAGATATGAGAACTATGCAAGTACATAGATAATCATAGAATACCAGGTTGGAGAGGACTTCAAGGATCATCTGGTCCAACTCTTCTTGGCAAAAGCACGGTCTAGACAAGGTGGCCCAGCAATCCGTACAGCTGGATCTTAAAAGAGTCCAGTGCTGGGGAACCCACCACTTCCTTTGGGAGATTATTTTAGTGACTGATTGTTCTCATTGTGAAAATTTTCCTCGTGTCCAACTGGAATTTCCCCAGGAGGAACTAGTACACATTACCCTTTGCCTTCTCCATGTGACTCCTTGGAAAAAGGAAGTGTCCGCCTTCTCTGTAGCCACCCTCTACATAGAGCAACATGGTGACAAGGTCTTCCCTACAACTTCTTCAGGGCAAACAAGCCCATTTCTCAGCTTTCCCTTGGACAGCAGGTATCCCAATTCTTTTATCATTTTTGTGGCTCTTCTTTGGACCCTCTTCAGCCTGTCCACAAAATGTAAAGTAGTTACAGGTGTTACCATCATACCTCAGTGCTGTGAAACTGAGGATACATAATGTCATGTGTGGACAGCTTCAGTCAATCACCTATGTTTCTGTTTGGACAAAAATCAGATGTAGAATTACTGGCATGTATGGAAAAATGGATGCTTCCCTGGCTTAGGCTTGACACCCTCAGAGGGAAATTACTTAGCTTACTTGACTTAGGACTGTGTACTTTTCCTTTCTCCAAGTAGTTTTGTCCAGCCCAGAAGCATGCTGCTTTGCAGAGGCAGTCTGTATGCAGAGGGGGAACACTTACAGGATTGGTACAATGTCAGTAATTCAGAATAGAAAGGAATGCCTGCCTCATTGTGTTGGAGAATGAAAGACAACAAAGTGTTTATACCAAATAGAAAGATTAGCCAGAAAGTTTTGCTTGCTTGTCCAGAGTACTCTTAATTTGCAGATGGACATTGGAAAGAAGTACAGACTGACAGCTGTGAGTTGCAGAGATATAAGCACTGGGATAGACTTTACAGCTTTTACAGGTATTTAGAAATTAAACACATATCTGACCTTTCTCTCTTAAGTGTCATAAATCGCCTCAAGACTATGTTTTTCCACGGGAAAATCTAGGAACTTGTTGCATACTGTGGTCTGTGGTTTGTTGGGGAACAGCTCACACCATTTATAGAGAAATATTACTTTAGCCTTTAGCTATGCTAGAGCAAAGAGAACTGGGCAGCACAAGAAGAATCCATTGCTTATTTTATTGTACCATAAAAACTATTCCTTTTTTCAGCTATAATTTATAATACTGAACTCATTTTACTTCAAGATAGTTGATTATTAAGACATAGCTGAAGATGCTTTTTCTTGGTCTAGGAAATATATTGCATCCTAAGTCATGAATTTATCTATGCCAAAACAAAGATGTTAATGGATTATTAAGTAAGACATGTACACATTCATTTTAAAAAATTAATACTTCAAGGGCAGTACATAAGCTGCTTTCATGGTGTTAAATAGACTAGTGAAAGAGATTGACCAATATCTATTTTTGTGTAGAACAAATGCATGGTTTCAAGCCAAGGAAGTTCCTTTAGGACGAACTGAGACAGCTGGTGCTGATTCCAAGGTCAAGATATGGCTCAGTAAACCATTTATCAGAACGAGTGGTGAGCAGGGGACTTGGTTCTGTAAGCAGGAGCTGGATGTCTGTCTAAAATACATCTGAATCTTCCTCTTGTGGATGTAACTGCCTTAAATCAGATACATAGATTCCAATAAGATACAGAGAGAATATCTGACACTTATGAAAGGAATCTTCAAAAGACAGTGGAGGGAGGAATTGTATAAACTAGCTGAGAGACTAAGAAACCAAAAGATTTAGATTAGATTCCTAAAGTCAGGCACCATGAATAGCTACTAATTTTTTTTGCCGTTAACTTTTCTATACTTGTGTGTTCTTCGGTTCTTATATGTATATCACTCTGTTTCTTCCTGAGTATATGTGTACACACAAGCACATATGCATAAGAAGAGACACACATGCATACACTTACAGACTTTTTTAAAATGTCTTGTATAAAGCTCATATGGGTCTTTTCCTTTGTTTGAATCTTTCCTAGTGTAGCCTTTCATATTCTCTTCTCAAAATAAAGTCAACAATACTTACTTTTCTCTGTGAAGATAATTTTTCATTTAACTTTTCATTGTTATTATTTCTTTGTAATGTCACCAGTCTTTAAAAAATTTCCACAAGTTTGGAATAGATTAATGTACTGTCTTGAAGCCTTTCTAATTGTTACAACTAGGATTCTGTGCCAGTGAGCTATTTGCACTAAACAACAACCTTTTGGATGTTAGTCTAATGCTAGATGAATGACAGTCCCAGCTTTGTTGCAACGGTGAGCAAAAAACAGGTTAGCGTTTATGAAACACTGCCCTCTTGTGCCTCAGTGAAATGCGATTGCAAAGAGAAATTCGTGAGGATTTTCTTTTCTCTTTTTTTTTTTTTCCTTTGGTTTGATTCGGTTTTGGTTTTTTTCTGTAGTTACAAGTAAATAGTATGATCACATATTCAGCTCACATTTTGCTGCACCAGAGCAGCTTGCTTCTTCCTTTGACAATTTCATCTCTTTTTTTTTTTCTGTAGGAAAAAGAACAAGAGATGTGTTATTACTAGTGGATGAGTAGGAGAAGAAAAAAAATTCTCAGAGCAGAAGTGGCAAGATGCAAAATTATATAGCTTGAAGATGTGTGCAACTACAAATAAAATAAATACATGCAAATACACTAAAATAAAGAGAACACAAAAGGGAAAATAATGTGATGATTTCTAAAAAAATCCAAACTTGATATTTTATTAAGTGGTTAGCAGTGTCCCAGTGGCATATTACAGATCATATAAATACATCTGTCTAATAACTAAATTGATAAATAATTCAATTAAGAAGAAAATAATAAGTAACATTTATATATAACTAAGTTTTCTTTCTGAGTATAGTAAGAAGGTGGCGACAAAACTGGAAGTGAGAGAGACACTTTTGCTTCCTACCTTGGAGGAGATCTGCCACATTTCAAACTTGCTTCTAACATACCTTCATTTCTGACCTTACTAAGAACTATGACTGAAGTGAGACCAAAGATTGACGCCTTTTCAGGACCAAAACTTTCAACAAGGTTTTGTAAGGTCATCTTTATGCTGGGTTTAGTCTGTATTTAGAAGACTTCAGGATGCCTATCCAAGTCTTACAATCAGCCTGCTTGTAGCAAAACTCCTTGTAAATTATATGAAGACATTAAACTTAAAAGCTGATCCTTCGGTATTGTTACTGTTGGAAAAAGCCTCAGATGAAAAAAACCTCCTGAAACCAAAACTCTTACAAGGCTGCTACTGCTGCTGCCCTTGGGGTGATTCATAGAGTCAGATTTGAGGACAGAAAAGAATATAAAACAGAAAGGGAATCAATAGCATTTTTCTAGTTTTCAGAAGTTCATGTGAACAATTTGCAGCCATGGCTGTTCTTCACAGTTTGGTTTGCCACACATGGACAGTGAAATTAAAAGTTGAAGAAAAAGTTCTCAGCATTTACAAGACAGTTAGATAAGATATAATTACTTACTGCATACTAAGTGTGTAACATTTATTTTTCCCATTGCAATCACTGTGTCATCTGTGTTTCATCACAGCGTGTTTCCTTGTGCTATCCCTCACAAAGCAGAGAGATTCCATTAAATACTTCATTGCTTTGTTAAACTGAAACCCGTGATCCCGCCTGGGATCAGAGCTTTTCACATATCTTCCTGAATTTGAGAACTGTCCATCGGAAATCCAGCAGCAAAAGCAACATAGTATTTTCTGTGGATGATGTGAACTTCTGTCTCCATTCTCAGACCTATTCAAAAGCCGTTTGCCTAAGACTTGTTCCATATTTTTTGTACTCTCTGGACATGAACTTACCATACCACAGAGAGCATCATCTTCTTACTAGGGTTGTGCTTGGCCATTATTCCAAATATAGTTTTTCAGTGCCTTGTACATCTGAAATTTTACCTCTTCTGTAACTAAAGAGGGGGTGGGGAAAGACTGGACTGGAGCCTGTGTTCAAGCTTTCTCACTATTGACAAGAGGGAAAAAAACCCCAAATTTTTCAATAATATTGTTTCTAACTCAAAGGAAGTAGTGCTAGTTGAGTACAAAATCTGTCAAAAGACGAAGGCAACATTAAGTCAGATAAAAGTTTCTCCTGGAAGCAAAAATCCAACAAAATGTCATGTGCATTTGAAGCTGCCATAAACTTCTTCAAAAACGATCTTCAGAATTACCATGAGCCATCAAATTCAAAAACCTTACTTAAAATTATAATTTAAAACCAATTATGGTAAATTAACAGCAATCAAGAAAAATACATCTGAGTGCTTTTTGATTAGTGAAAGTCAAAATTTCCTATAACAACTATACAATGGGAAATTCTAAGACTACTTCAGATTCTGGAAACTTTACAAAATATCTGTAAGTTTATCAAGATAAAAGCCTAACAACATTTCTGATCCAAGATTCACAGGAGAAAGGTATAAATAATATACACTATTAAAAAAACCCAAACCAACCACCCAAATGGACTAAATGGACCAAAAAACTAAAACCCCAAACAAACAAGCAATAACCCCAAGCAAACAAACCAACAAAAAACCAAAAAAAACCCAACTGAACAAAACCCTCAAAAAACCCCAAACCCAAGTACAGTTCTGTTCAGGCATCTAGCTGATGATCTGCAAACCTGGATGATCCGATCTCTGTCTACTTAAAGAGTATTGAATTCTTCATGGTGCAACCTATGGTCGCAATCTCTTGATCAGCCTATTTGATTGTGTTAGGGCTTCTGCTCCTCCCATGTGCTTAGAGATGCTTTCAAGGAAGCACCAAGCATGTTAGAAGATGACAAGGTACAAGTTCTTATTCTGATACAGGGTTGGGTTATGTGCTGGCTCATGTATGAACAGGACCCAGCTATAACCTGCAACATAAGTTAGACTCATTCTACTGTGTTAATACAACTACTAGTTTTTAGCAAGTGATGATGAAGAAAAAAACTGTTGCAATTTTCACTTGAGAGATTTTTGTCTTTCTCCCAGAATTGTGCAGATGTCTCCCAGAGAGAAAGAGGTTCCAGTACAGTCAGATAAGTATCTCTTTCCTCATTCATTTGCTGTAAATGTGAAAGATTTCTAATTGTTCATAGGAAGCAAACAGCTTCATGAGTTAGCATAAAATATTTCTGAAAAGATTCCATTTGGCAATATATATCACTCTGATGTTGTTTTTTAGAAAAGTTCTTTTCAAAGTTTTCAGCTGATAAGTATTTCTGAGGGAGAATGTTACTGAGTTGAGAGAAAGTTTCTGAGTGAGTCATTAGTTGTCCTGTCACAGTTAAGAGAAGGGCATCGTACCCCCAAAATACAGTAGTGACAACAGTGCAGTAAAAATATTTTTACTAGAATGAACTGATCCTGATTTTAGGTGATTTTTAATAGAAAAGGCTAAAATTTGAAGTTATTAAAGTTCAAGTGGAGAAGAAACATGGAGACAAGGGCTACAAATGGAATTCATTATGAGTACTTTCCTCCAAGAAGCTGGGGAAATCCTCTTTTGCTTGGCATGGCTATAATACCATTGGATAGAACTGCAATGCTCATATTCATATGATAGATCTGTGTTCATCTGTGCAAGTAGCTGCAAAGGAAGAAGGAACAAAAAAGTCTGTGTTTTCATCAGATCTCTCAGTCAAATGACACTGATGTTAGCAAAACTGTGGATGGAATTTTTCCACGATCAACAGATACATAAGGCGAAATACTAGAAAGCTGTACTTTCCACAGAAGCATTTGGGCTGTTTCAAAAGTTGAACATGGCATGAATTTACAGTGTGGGGTTATGAGGATTCTAATCACTCCCAGGAATGACTGAAGGGGATGGGGGCTTCTCAGCTACATCACTGCACAACAGGAACCTGCTAGTCATAGGCTCTGACCCAGGGATCTGGCCCTATCACACACAGCTCCACATCAGAACACTCAAGTAGTCCTATATCATAAGAGTTTCCCTCTGCCCTTGAGAGAAACACTCTATATGACATATATGTGGCCCTCTTCAGAACTACAAATTTAATTCAAGCATGCTTAATTCTGTGAGGCACAAATATTGGAAAAAGATGATACCAGATATACAGAAAGACTCCTCAGATCTTTTAAATAAAAAGAGCAAGTTTCGATTTCATTGATGAAAAGTCTCTACTGTTGACTGCTGTTCATCCTGTATCCTAACATCAGTTTGTTATAAGGGGCTCACAGATAAAATCAATGCTTTATTAATCAAGTTCTTCTTACCAAATTAAATAATCTCCCTAATGACACTCTTGAGTGACTGAGTAACAAGACTTCCCAAGTGAGTCACTGGCTTCAGACCCACGCTGTGTGGTAGCCACAGAGAAATACGCAGTAGGAAGAGAGGAGAGGGGGTGTGTACACAGAGACACACCTGTCAATGCCTTTTTTTCTCCACCTCTTAACAGAGCATTTCAATCTCATGCCAAGTGTCTATGTTACCTGTGGTGTGAACCATGAATTACGTGTGTGTGACTCTACCTTAGTAATTTGCAGATACTCACATCTATCTGATACATTATATGTCATATGACACTAAAGGCTTTTCCTATAAGTCAACAGCATTTTTTGATTCTTCAGATTGGGAAAAAAACCTAGAATCATTACTTGAACTTGGTGTAAGAGGTGAAGCATCTCCTCAGGTACAAAACTACTTGCTAGTAACAAGTAAAGATCCAGGAGAAACTTTTGAATGAGCAGGAATGCTACTTCTGTTGTTTGTTTTCCTGAAGAAACTCACTCTATTACACACTGGTGCACTAGCTTGATCCACTATTTTCAGGTACATTGCCTTTTTAGGATAGTCATTGCCTCCAGTCCTTCCTATCTGAACTGAGACATCCGTATTCAATGAACTCATTCTTCTCTTGTTCATGGTCTGGAAGAAAATGGCTGAGCTTTAGAGAAGCTCTGCACTTATTCAGAAAAAGTACTGAGCTTTTAAGTTTCCCTACTTCAAACTTATCCTATCTGAAGAAGGCTTGTACACAGGCTAGGCCTACAGCAATTATAATGTTGTTTTGAGATTTTGGTTTGAGAGCTCTGGGGCATTCATTGCTTCCTGACTAGAGACTGGACATATGCTGCTATAAGAAAATTAGAGGAATGCAAAATATGTCTTCTTGTAATACGTATTTCCTAACACCTGGAGGAAGCAGTTATCCTTTCAGAGAAAAAATTAATGTTTCCCCTTAAGAATACTAAAAAACCTAGGAAGGGAGGGGCAAGGACTAGCTACTGATACTCCCCAGATTCATTCAGTATAAATTTGCATGATATTATATATCCTAGATCATCATCTAGTCAATGATGCTATACAAATTCTGTTTTGTATCAGATGAGAAATACGAGAAAACTTATTACTTTGAGTTAATTGTGAGCAAAAAGTTCAGCTCTGTTGACAAAAATCGAAAAAATTTTTATGAGTTTATATGGTTCCTTAAGCATTTTGACTGCCCATTAATCAAACCTATTTAATGGAATGCCAGAGGCAAGGAAATAGTAAGAAATTTGTTGATGTGCAGGAGAAATACAGAATGTATTCCATGTTCCTGAAATGCACAGAATGTATCAAGTGCTAATACAGTGGAGCAATGAAAGTGAGTCCTAATCCTGGAACCCTAGAATGGTTTGGGTTGGAAGGGACCTTAAAGATCATCTAGTTCCACCCCCTCTGCTGTGGGTGGGGTCACCTTCCACTAGACCAGATTGCTCAGACACCCATCCAGCCTGGCCTTGAAAAGCTGTATCCCCATTGACCAGCAAGTACATTCTTGCCATTGCCAGTGAGATGACACCGTTTTTGTATGAAATTTAAAGGCCTCACAACTGAGGCTTGTTGGTTTTGTCACCAGTCTCAAATTGCTGCGAGAATGTGTTGTTCTTTGATAGCAAATGTCTCCTGATGTGGAGTACAAGCCTGGAATAAGAGCAGGAAAAAAATAATGAGTGCACACTTTGCATTATTTAATAGTCACTTTTCAAAGACCACCTGCCATATCATCTGACTTACATTTGATTGAGGCATAATATTGTTACTGCCCTAGACCATGCTTGTCAGAACCAGCAAGTACCCAAAGAATATCACTAACCATTAAAATTGCTTGTGATAATACCTTCACTAAAAAAAAAAGTGACAGCAATAAATTAAAAGCTGCTCTAGAAAGAGAAATGCTTTATTCTTAGTATAATTTACTTCAGAACTTCAGATTTTTCAGCTATGAGAGCTGATTACAAATGTGAAGTTGGCTGTCAGACTTCCGTCTGTGCAGTGTGAATAGGTAACGGATATTGTATACTCAGTGTAACGAAACTAGGAAGGAAAAAATCTATATAAGGTAATTGATGTAATGCAGAACATTTGATCACTAACAAAAATATAAAAGGAAACCAAGACAATAAGAAAGGAATTAAATTATTCTGAAATGTGGATTTTCAGATTTAAAAGCTGGCAGCCTTGAAAAAACACCCAAATATGAAAATTATCCAGGATATTCACATGAAGAAATCAGTCTTGAGATGTATAAAACACAAATTGAACACAACTCCAGAATTTTTAATCAAGGTTTCCCTCTCTCTTTTCTTTTGTGTGCGTCATGCCCTATAAAAAATAATTTCTGAAGAAACATTTCATGAAAGACATCAAACATATAAGCAATCAGACCTGCCAGGAAGGGAAATGAAGATGAGACTGGGACAAGTTTGAATCTCATTAGAATTCCTGCCTGGAAGGTTATTGTTAACCTATTTTCCTTCTCCTTTCAGAAGCCATTATTTGTGTCAGTTAGAAGAATGGAGAGAAGTAAAAGAGGGAAACAATGAAGGTCTTCTTAACCTTTAAATCACACCTAACCTATGTAAGTAGTTTGACTAGTGGGAGATATTGATGCTATTGGTGCTATAATCATCCTTATCTGGAAACAAAAGTGCAAACTTAGCGTGACAAGAAAATTATGTAAAATAAGGCACATTGTTACTATATCTAAAACTGCTAAGATTTATGTGAAGCATATAAATACAGCTGCTTCAGCAAAGGTTTTTATACATTCTGATCTCATCCACAGACTATGGTTTTGCCTTTCACTATGTGATAACTGAAATAATGTAAGTCAGTGAAAGCACAGCTCATGGAAAATGTGAGAAATTGCTAGAGATTACAAAACTTCTCCCTTACTTACACCCTTATAACTTATTTTTTTAGCACAACTTTTGAAATTAATAAGTCAGGTGAGCAAATATGACATCAAATTAGGCTGTGTTACTACATTTTTCAGTACTTTCTGCAGTTATGTTTTGCCACCTCAACATCTATTCCCATGTAAGAAATTTCAAAATAAATCCTATAAAACAAGTTTTGTCCAGCAAGTGGTAATTTCATCTTCATAAAAAGCATAGGAAAAGATACCAACTTTATTTTCATTCAATAGATGTCCAGAAGAGATATAATAAAAAGATGTGTCTCAGCTATAATAAATAGCTCTTCCTCAGGCCCATATATTTGTTTTACATAGTCAAGATTCTTGCTTTTGCTGGTCAAGAAGGAAAGAGGTAGAAAATGTGGCTTTATTTCGCTGAAAAGGTACAAAACTATTAGGATGTAGACAGTCTAGGTTAGCTTGCTCAATATTGACCTTATGTTCTGTTGTACACATCTTTTAGTCCCATCAATAGATGTACCCTTGGCAAATTATTGCTGTAGCAGACAATGCAGTGGGAGTAAAGGCTCCAGGTAGAGAGAAATATTAATAGAAATATAAAACTTCTTTATACAATTATACCAAAACTTTTTTGAGTGAGGGGAATTTGTGCTTGAAGGAGTCACAGCTTCCTTCTTGGACCATTTCTCACCATCTGAATGACAGAAAACTCAAGGGACAATATAAATGAAAACATGTAAGAATTACAAGATCTTCATTCAGGTGTAGAAAACAGAAGGCTGATTACGTAGTAAAGTATTTCTAATTCAGCAAATCTCCAAAGATGCAGATTCTAACAACTGATCTGCCAATTTTCACAGCATCTTGGCAGTTCACAGTAATGCACATCTAACATTTGCATTTGCTGCTGCCAGTTCTTGATGTCTAATAAGCACATCTTAAGTGACATTATCATTACAGTGTCATCTTCATCAACAGCAATCTTCATTATATTTATCTGCTATGGAAAAGTACAATTTGAGAATAATAATCACGTGAAATTGAAGGAAACAGTGACAGTTTTCTATTCTAAGGTTGTTGAGCCCGTAGCCCACAGGCACTCTCACTGCAGCTTAGTTTCCTCTCTGTGGTGTTCATGACTATACATTTTTCTCACCTAAGTTTTCTTCCTGAAGCATTATGCTTCTGAGAAATATATTTTCGTGCTATCATGGCTCTCAGATACAAGGTGTTATTTATCCGGAATAGCTAAAGAGAATACTCACTGCCTTGCAAATTGTAAGAAGTCTGGGATGTCAACAGAGGTGACATGGGATTACTCCACTCCATATTCTTCTTTGCTCTGATAATTCTTCACTTTTAGAAGGAAAATTAATTACCTATTGATCTATGTGAAACATAATCAAATCTGGAAAAAGTAGAACATGTCTGCTGTGCTCCTGATATGAGATAAACCTGGAGATAGTGCTCAAAAAAAAGAAGAAGAAAAAATTGCTGAACTTTCAGGCTTGTCATGATTAATTATAATCCATTATCTATTCCCATTACGTAGTTCGCATAAATTAGTGCTTGCAAAAAGACAGAGACTTCTAATTTCTGATTGAACATTATGGCTAGAAAATATACTTAGAGATTTGATGATGGTTGCTGTAGATAGAGTGTTCTGTAGTCAGCCTGGTGTTTGCGTGTCCTTTGAGTGAGTCCACACCAAGTGAATACAGTGTAAATAGATGTACTGGCACTAAATGTGTCAGCTCACATGTTGACATCACTGTAATTATGACATCATGAATATTAATAAAATCTAACAGCCTGAGTATTTACTCAGGTTCTCAGGAGGTAATGGCAGCTACCTACAAAATCTAACAGAACTCAGTAGGTCTAGAATTAATATAGCTACATTAGGACTATCTGGTCTTGGCTACTGTCTTTTATTACTTGTTTTAGAATCCAGGTTCATTGCTGATGGGCAACAAATGCTAAATTGAAATTTCTATGTCATTTTTCAATGGAGAATAACCACTGATCATCTTTAAGATTGCTGAGATCTTCAGAATCAAGGTCAGTCAACTCCTAGATAAATGTAGGCATTCACATGTATCTTTTGAAAGGAACAGTTCACAGCTCGTGTACAGTGTCACTTGATTTTAAGTACTTTCCCCCTTACTGTATTTCCTCTTTGGCAACTGCTTAGTCAAAATAGAACCATAAAGATACAGGCTGCTGATTTGCAGGGAACAGGCCATAGAAAATCAATTTTCTGGGTTAAAACACTCAGTACATGTCCCTCTTTGGACTAATTAGATGTGTATCTACTACTGGCTCCACCAAGGGCATGTCCTGCCTGACCAACTTAGTAGCCTTCTGTGGTGGAGTGACCATATCAGTAGACAAGGAAAGAGCTACAGATGTCATTTGCTTGCACATCTGTGAGGCCTTTTTAACACAGGCCGTCACAACATCCTTCTCACTAAATCAGAGAGGTGGGGATTTGATGAATGATATTTGGTGGAACATTAATTGACTAGCTGGTCGCATCCAGGGTGTACTTGTCAATAATTCAATGTGCAAACAGAGATCAGCAACGGGTGGTGCCCCCTGGGGGTCCATACTGGGACTGGTATTGTTTAATATCTTCATCAATGACATAGGCAGTGGCATTGAGTGCACCCTCAGCAACTTTGTAGGTGACACCAAGCTGAGCGGTGTAGTTGACAAATATAGACAGATAGATTCAGACTAGAAATAAGGAAGAAGTATTTTACAATGTGGATATCAAACTCCAGGAACAGGTTGCCCAGAGAGGTGGCAGATGCTCAATCCCTGTAAACATTCAAGGTCAGGTTAGATGGATCTCTGAGCAATCTGGTATGTTGAACATGACTGTGCTCACTGCAGGTGGCTTGGACACGATGACCTCTAAAGGTCCCTTCTAACTCAAACTACTACATGAGTCTATGAATAATCAACTTGGACAACCAAGTTGGCCTTAGGCTCAAGGAGGGTAGGTAGATAGATTAGATATTAGGATAAAATTCTTTACTATAAGGGTGGTGAGACTATGGAACAAGTCGTCCAGAGAGGTTGCGTATGCTCCATCCCTGGAAGTGTTTAAGATCAGGCTGGATGGGAGTCTGAGAAACCTGGTCTAGTGGGATGTGTCCCTGCCCATGGCAGAGAGATTGGAACTAGATCTTTTAAGGTTGTTTCGAGCCCAAGCTGTTCCATGGTTCTATTCTATGAGTCCATAATCAGAAATGTAGTTGAAAATCCTGCTGTGGATGTTGAGATGATGAGAAAGGAGAGGTTTACAATTCCTAATGCAACTACCTAATTTAAAATTTAAGAATTTAGCTGTGTTGTCACTTATTTTTCTTTCCACTTTCTCTTATGTTGAAAGTTATGTATGAAGACCTTGATTTTCTGAGAAAAAATATTCAAAAAAATCCAAAGAACACACAGAGCAGAAAAAAATAAGAAATTACTGAGAGAATCCTGTTGTGTAAAATATATTTGAAGATACTGAGAGCAATATATATATTAAAAGTAAACCAATTCTTGGGGATCCATGATTTTTTGGAAAGTGTCTAAATCTAGCTGAAAGAATTTAGTTCAAGTTTCTAAATGTTTTGATTATTTACTCATTCCATTCATATGCAAGATGGATCCATGTCATGCTACTTGCTAAATAAAGAAAAATGACTCATTTCCTTAACTAGAGGAGTTTCCAACAAAGCTAAGTCCTGAAACTATCATAGTGCAATGAGAAAAAACAAAGCATAATAGCACTTTTTAACCTGTACATCGCTGAGGAATAAAATTCCACACAGAATTTTAACTACTCTTGGTGAAAGGAAAAATATAAACTGTGAAGGATTTCAGTGAAAGCTTTGATTAAAATAAAAAAAAGCTTTGATTTGAGAGGCCTTTTTTTATCATTTGCTCATTAATGGCAATATCAACTTGTTATGTAATTCCAGTATAAATTTCTTAATTGATGTGGAACTTGCAGTGCCTTTGCTGTTGCCCATATGCAGTTAAAAAGCAAAAGCAATTTGACCATACTAGGCTAATTTTTCTAGACAGATTCAGTTCATGCTTCAGCTGTCAGAACAACTGCTGCCTTCATACTGTTAGTGATTTTGACATTCCTTTGAGCGACTGAAATATCAGATATTCAAGGAAGGCTAGATAATGGTGGTGCTTTATTCAGAGTGATTTTCAAGAGTGAGGTTAGCTTAAAAAAATATTTATGCTGAAGAATTTTCAGTTTTTCCCAAGCATCAAATTTTTTCGGCTGCTGTTGCACAACACAGGAAATAAATTATTAAATAAAATTATTCTGCAGATACATACATGAACATAAACTAATGCATATAAACTGTACATCTTTGAACAACCTGCACTATTACCTTCTTATCATCAAGAAAAAGAGCATTGCCTTCTGCCTTTGTCACTAACACAATGAATTGTCTTAGCCAGATCCCACCTCCCCAGAGAAGACCAAGCTACAGAACATAGTGGATAGTTGATATGCTGTTGCAGTACACAGCAGGTTTACTGCCTGTGAAACAGACATGAGCATAGAATTTATGTTTCCTAACTTCCCTACTCCAGTTCACAAAAATGAATGAGTCTTCTGTGGAAGCAGTATTACTAAGAAAACTTGCCTTGTAGGAGTCACAGTTAGTCTGTGTCAGAATTTGTAAACTGTATAATGAGACAAGTCATGTGACGGCTATTTCTCAAACCCTTCTCCCAGTATATTCTTTTGTAACTGTGGCGAAGTTGTCTTTCCTTTTTTCCCAGCCTTATAGTGGCCTTTAAATTATATCTCTGACCTTCAAAGTTTTTGCTCTGTTGCTGCTGTTCACCCATTCTTAACCTTAAATAGACTGTAGCTGTTCTAGTGACACTGCTGTAATCTGCCTGAAAAGCTGCTATCCTTTTGGATGAAATTTCCTCAGATGAAGAATGCGCATGTACACGTGTTGGGGGCCTGTGAATTTGGACTTTAAACATGCTCGATATTATTATGCATTTTTACACACAAGTCTAGTGACTACCTTTTCATCAAATAATAATTAGGTTTAAAAAAATAAAGAAAAGGTTATTGTTGAGTTTGGCCTACAAAATGTCAAGGAATTAGCCAAAATGGGATTAGAAAAATTTTCAGTAGTTCATTGATCTGTTTATGCAATAGATTTGGGGTTAACTGCTGTGAGTTTTCTCTGTAAAAACTGAGTTGGACTTTGGTGTAAAAACTTACAAAACTTGTTTTCAAGTTTGAGTCTTGACTGGTGTCCATGCAGAATGTCTAACTCTCATAACTACTGTATCTTCAATGTACCTACTAGTCTCCGATGTCTTTGTTGCCTTTAGGCAAGTGGTTTGGTTATGTATTTTTTTAACTCTATATTTATATGGCTGTGTAATAAAGTGGAAAGCCTTCCAGTTGATGAAACCTTACTTTTTTGACATATGCCTATCAGCAAGGGCAGACATAGCTTTGCATGTTACGTGAAAAAAAGACCTTTCATGCCTTGTTTTCATCTTTCTTACAAGAATTTCAAGAAGTCAGCATTAGCTCCAAGACCAGCTTCCAAATAAATAACACTCACTTCATGTATTCTGCAGTAAATATCAGATGACACTAATCATTGTTAAATAATAACTTGTCAGGTAAATATCTAATTTTTTATTATTTTCTAAAAATGAAAATTTGAATAATCTGTCAGAAATCTTACATCTACTACAATTTATCAAAGCGAGAATCAGCTTAGGTTTCTCTCAATTTTGCTTGAAACATGGGAATGTGGAGCCCCAGGTATTCATTTAATAATCATGCTGCTCACACTCAGTTGTTCCCAGGGGACGCATGCCACATGTCAGACCCAGATCATAAAAGGAAAATTATCTCTGCAATTGTTGTCACATGCATACATGTCCTAGGTTTCTGCCTGAGAAAAGTATCAGCTTCTAGGCATTGTAACAACAGTATGCCCTTAGAACCTGGTCCTCCAGTTGGCCAAAAAATCCAAAGCATTTTCCACAGACACCTGGGCAAATGGCAGACAAGAAGGAAGGCGTGTGAGACAACGTGAAACCAAAACTCCCTCCAGAAGTATGGAGACAATCTTGATCTTAGAAAGAGCTTGAGATCCATATTTTCAAAAATCAGAAATGTTCACCACTGCAAATTAGATTAGTGACAACACCTTCAACCTTATGTAAAGCTATCAGAACTGATACACCTTGAAAATCATCATTTTCTTGTTTTATTAAAATGCCAGAGAATTTGGCAATTTTTTAAATTTACCACTAATCTGCAGGATGCCAGTGACCCACCAGAGAATTATGAAGATTATCAGCTGTGTGGAAGTACTAAGAAAATCAGCTATTGAAATCTGTTAAGAAACTGAGTTACTACTTTGAAGATATCAAAATACCTATGAGGAAATTGATAATTTGGCATCCAACATATAGTTTGGATAGCATGCAGGGTGTACCCCAGGAGGATAGCAAGGATGAAAAAGAGAAAACATACAGATAGAAAGAGAAAAAATGACTAGATAAATTTATTCCAGACACTCAATAAAACAGGAATACTTGGGAAGTAATTCGCACTTATAGTGTTAAAACTACTAGCCCACTAAGTGTTTTCTAACTTCTGAGAACCTCATTTCCACTCTTAATATTTTTAAATTCAAAATCATTGGGTTTCTGGAATGTAAAATTCAGAAAGTTCTACGGACTCCTATACTGAGATACATAAATACATAAATATATAAAAATATATAAAAAGCTTCTTGAAATCACAGAATCACAGAATGGTTTGGGTTAGAAAAACCTTAAAGACCATTTAATTCCAAACTCTTTGCCGTGGGCAGGGACATCTTCCACCAGACCAGGTTGCTCAGTTCCAGGGTCATGACGTCCACAACTTCTCTGGGAAACATGTTCCAGTACCTCACCACCCTCACAGTGAAAAATTTCTTCCTAATATCCAACCTAAACCTAACCTCTTTCAGGTTAAAGCCATTTCTACTTGTCCTATCACTACATGCTCTTGCAAAAAGTCCCTTTGCATCTCTCTTGCAGGCCCCCTTTCAGTACTGGAAGGTGCTAAAACGCCCCTGTGGAGCCTTCTCTTCTCCAGACTAAACAACTCCAGCTCTCTCATCATAAGAGAGATGCCACCTGATCATCTTCATGGCCTTCGTTTGGACTCTAACAGGCCAATGCCCTTTCTGTTCCAGGGACCCCAGAGTTGGACACAGCACTCCAGGCAGGGTCTCACAAGAGCGGAGTAGAGAGGCAGAATCACTTCCCTTGACCTGCTGGCCACACTGCTTTTGAAAGGAAAACCCAAACTATACTTATCTACCATCTTCTCAGTGTTAATCAATTTTTTGTTTCAAAAATATATGGTAGTATAATTCATACTTTTACAATAGTCTGTGTTTTTCTTTTAATGAAATATAAGAGAGATCAGGTAATGAAGAGGTAAAAAAAAAATCAGATAATGAACAGTTTTTGAGAGAATTTGTTGAAAGATGTGGATTTGTTACAAGCTATGAAAAAATGCTTCATTCACTTACTGTTAGTAGGATTCAGGAAGCTTTCTCCTGGAAAGGCAGCCCCAAAATATGGATTTTGAAAAGCCTTTATAGGCTCTCAATTAAACCAACCTGTGTTAGCAGTAACAGTTTAAAATTTAGGAGCCACTTTCACTGAGAACTCAAATGTGTGGACAGTGGTGGTTCTCTTGTGAAAACCAAATGAATCAAAGAAAAAAACCCACCCAACCCAATCCCCCAACCTTTCCAAATAATCTGAGCCATAGTCATGGGGTTTTATATGGTGTAAGTGACAAATTACTTCATTGTTGTGGACTTCATTTGACTTACACTGATAATCTAGGGTGTTTATTGGCTTTAGTTCTACATAGATAGGGGAAATTGTTTAAATTATTCCCTGATCAAAGCAAACACTCTGTTAGGATAAAAATTCTATCATACACATATATTAAGAAAAATTTTTGCAGCACATAGCTTTGAAAAAATATCATATCCATTTTATTTTGCTTAAGCATACAATTGCCTTAGAAACTAAATTATAACGTTTACAACAGAGTCACAAACTCATAAGTGAGCGAGGTTAGAAATTGAGAATTCAATGAGAACTCTCAAAACATTTTGTTAAGTACGGGGATAATTCCAGTGCCTTAAGGAAAATTCTATTTTCCTTAAATGTATGCTAATATCGAAGGTCATGTCAGCACCTGTCTTGCTGTGAGCTTATAAGGTCTGGTTGTTCACACTCTTATACTATCAGTCACCACAGTAACTTTTACTGATTTCTAAAACCCTTAAGCAAAATCAAAAAGAAGTTGAATGTATTCCAATTTCCTGTTCTCAAATTCAAGTTTCTTAGTACAAGGGGAGAGTTTTGAAACACTAGATCTGTTTGGATGTTTTTACACACTGAATAAGCCTCCTACCAGGTTTCCAGTCAGGAAAAATGTCTTTTCCACAGGTAACAGAGCAATCATTTCATGTACTTTTTTCCATCCCTTTGTAGGACAGGTCCTATTTGACACGATCCAGATACTGAATCATACAGATTCCCTGACACAAATCGGCTTTAAACATTATGTCCTTATCCCCACGCTCTGGTTTCCTGTCACATATCCTATTTTTCAGTTTCAGTTTCTCTATCCTATTGCTCTCTATTTTTTGTTAAATAATCTTTGCACATGGTGTGGCAGCTTGTGGTTTATTGTAGATGATGTGGAATGGGCCATGGCTGGTGAGGCCCTTGTGCTGTCTGAGGATACCAAATTGCCAGGGAGGAGCCATCTGCACTATGCCCTGACAGTGCACTTCAGAAGCCAAGCTGTTCTTTACATCTGTATAGCCATACTTATATGTATATTAATACTTATATATTAATATTTATATAGCACCACAAACAAATATTTATAGGTCTATAGATTGTGTTTAAAGAGTGGTAAATCACACCAGTTTCAAACTTCAAAACACACCAGCTGCATTTGATATTCATTAAGAAAACACATTGCCAAGTACCTAGTTCTAGATCACTTTCAGTCACAATTTGCACATGCACGGAAAAATTAGTACTTAAAGCTTATGTCCTGAACTAGCTGTAACTTAGTTCCACAGAGCTGGTTCCATACAGTGAGCACTGATGGTTGTTTTATAGATGAGCCTGATTTTTATTAGATTTTAATTCCTCGGTGTGCCAAACAAATTCCATATAGAATAAATATCAACTATGTAATTTAAATGATAAAGCATGGCAATTTCAAGTCCTCTTAGGTATTTTTCATTTAGCACTGTTTATTTTCTAAATAGAAGATGGATTTCTTCATTTTGGCATTTGATTTCCTTTGTTTCCCATATTTAATAAAAATACAAAGAAATTTCGTTTAACCAAAGAATAAATTATGTTCCTATTCCAAGTAATTGTCATAACATTAAAAAAATCCACGAAATTTCCATGATGATGAGTTTATACTATCAAATTTTCTTCTGTTGAAATAATTTTAGAAATCAGTTTTAGACAAGGTTTTTTTTTGCACTAATGGGAAAAACATGGAATTGTTTACAGGAACCCCCTATATGGCTACTGAAATAAAAATTAGTGATTTATTTAAAGGAGTATGTCTTTTATATCTCAAGGCTACACTGTGAAGATAAGCCTTAAAAATATTTCCATTTATCCTTCTCCAGAGGTGTAATATAATCTCATTTCTGTGCTATCCCCTCTTCAAAAGCTGCAAAAGTATTGGGATTAACAAGGAAAAAGTCATCACCTAAGCCTGACTAAATCCAGGGTTTCCTGAAAGCGAAATTGTATTTCCAAATATAGTACAACATTTCTCTGTAAGAAATATTTTATACATACATGTAAGGAGCATTGGGGCGTAAAAAAGATGAAGGGTTATAGCCAATTTGGAACAAGGCACAAAAGGCTGACTCATGAAAAATGGTTCTCTGGGAGCTCTTGAAATCTACTGTAGAAACTCCTGCACCAGACTTCCCTTCATTGTCAACCATGTCTTCTAAAGAGATTTCATAAACATAGGGAATGTTTTCTAATATTTTCCAAAGACAATCATAAAGAAAACAGCCTCTGAGGATGACAGATTTTGCTTCTGAAAGTAATAACTTCAATTTGTGTAATAGAAATACCAGTACTAGACATGTAGAAATTAATTTGACAAATGTTAATAATGCATTCATGGAAGCCTGGATTTGGGTAGAAGACTAAACTGAGAAACAACTTAAATCTCTCAAGTGTAGTCTTTTCCAAAAGTATTAACATGTCTGCTTTATTTCACGTTGAGTATCAGTAACACAATTTTCACTGTTCAAAATCTGTGTATGATTCTTTACTTTTCTCAGCAACCCAGGGAACAGAATGGATGGGATGATGACACATTTTCTTAGGGTAACAGCTTTACAGACATAGAATTAACAAGTAATTTAGACTGGAATTGAAAACACCTGGTGATTAAAAATAATATCTGTTTTTTCAATGAAAGAAGAGCTGACAAATAATATCTAATCTACAATTAATGGTGAAATATTGTTATTTTACAGTGAAAGAAAAATGTTTTATTTCCATCTGAATTTGGATGTTGAACACATAAAAAATTAATTCTTCCAAATATTATCAAGAAATTATCACATTTCCCAGTCAACTTTTTAAAAAAATCTATCAATTTGTTTTCTTCCTTCTAAATGTACCTAGCTTGATATATTTTATTCCCAAATGTTAGAATGCAAATACACTTAAACTACCACAGTGATGGACTTTCTGGTTCTTCACATTTACTTCTGTCTACAAGAGATGGATATAAAGGAAGGAGGGAGAATAATCAGGTTTCACTAGCAGCACTCAAGCTCTTGATCTGAAAATAGCAACATGAGTACATGGAAAAAAAATAATGACAAGGTAAAATTAGGGTGTTCTTAGAACCAGGTAAAAATTGTACCAAATGATGAATGAAACAGCTTTCTTGGTTGATTCCCTAACTAGTTATAAAAGGAGAGAAGAAGTTATGAGGTGTACCATCGCTACATAGGAGAACTTGCACCTTTAGCTAGTAAAAGTCTAGCCCAGGAGATGTAAGACCTATAATAGCTGATAAGATATGGCTGAATGCATGAGTGGTTATAAAATGTCTGAGGGTTTGTGCCTGTGGAAATCCTTGTGGGTGTATAATTTATCTTTAGACCACAGCAGACTAAGATATGTGGACAAAAGGTACTCAGAAGGTGAGTAACTGACTGAGGAGATATAGGTCCTGTTCCCACAGTATATACTCATATGATTACCGAGGGGTAAGATGTTTCCTACGAAGGTGTTTTCTCCGCACGTCAGCTCATGTGGGGATTAAATACAGGAGCAAAGGACTGATCTCTGTAGCCCGTTAAAATGTTGTTTCTATGATTACTCGTTTCTGGACTCCCACCTTCCTCAAGAAGGAAGATCCTGACTGAGCTGAGGAGATGCAAGAAGTAGACACAAACCTCTATAAAAGTCTGAAAAAATATTGGCAAACAAGCACATTAAATACCCTTGAAAAGATGTAGAAAATTAAAATTTTATTTAATGTGACAATATTTTCATTCAAATGCCTAAAGTTCTGTATCTCATATATTACACTTTTTATTTGTTTTGCAACTCTCCCTTTACCTACAATTATCAACTTCATAGAATAAGTTCAAACCATGAAGAGGAAGCATATTGGAGGACAAAAACAAATACGAATGACTTATGAAAAGGAACATCAAAACTCTTGAACTGTCCTAAAAGCCTGTACAAAAAAGCAGATGACTTTCCTTCCTACCTCCCTGATTTGGGCAGAGGGCTTTTTTGCTTATTGAAGTCAAGGAAAATTCCGTACAAGAAGAAGCCCAAATATGGAATATTAAGGAAGAATGACATTCTGGTGATCCTGCAATTTAGAATCCAATAAGATATCAGAACTATACTGACAAACATGAAGAATCAGTGAATATTTGATTAATGTTCTGAAGAAGTGAAATGCACAGTAATAAGAAAAGTGGTATGAAAAATGTAAAGAAGTCACAAATGTTCTTGTGAAAATAACCACCACAACATCATCATGGTTTTGGTTTTTTTTCAGAGAATTGGAGTGGCAATACTACTATGATTATGTGAGGCAAGTGTATAAACACTGTTCATAAAGACCTTGAAAATTTCTGTTAATTTAAACACCTTAAACCAAGAAAGTGTATCTCATTGAAATACTAACACAAACATGTCTATGAAACTCTCAATAACTGCAATAGGCTTCAGAACAGGCCCTGCAAGACACATGTATTGTGAAATCATCAGTGAATTATAGAAAATTCTGAAGGTCCTATAGAGAAAAGAAATGTCTTGCTTCTCACAGAAAGCCATTCATTTCTAAAATGTGTACTGTGACTGAGAACTTTCATCAGAAAAATCTAAAGAAAATAGATCTTTACATATGTTCCTTACATATAGTATACTTCTCAGATTAGAATATTTTAAGCTAGAATGAGAACAAATTCTGTTTCTAACCATGGGACCTATACTGGTATCAAGTCAGTCAGTATCTTTATTTAAGGCAATGCCCAAGATCTTATTTTTTTCTTGCAGCCTACTTCTGTCTATTTAGACAGACCAGGAAGGATTGTATAGGGTGACAAAGAACTGCTCTGTTTTCTTGCTCTGTTGAGGATCTTCCAGAGCAGAAATTTAGGTCATGTAGAAGAGACACTCCCTGTGCTGAGTGTGAACAGCCTTTTCTTGCACCCATTTCAGTGGTTAGTACACAATGTCAGCATTTACTGCTAGGTAATTGCAGCTCCCATGGAAGAAGAGGTAACCCCATAATCAGAGACTATGATTCCGTGATACTTTGGGGTTACGTGGGTGTTCGAGAGGGCATGTGATGGCTTCAGTGTATGTGACCATGATGACCATGTGATATGGGGAAAAGTACTGATTGTGCCTGTTCCCAGTGTATTTTATCCAAGGTTTTGTTTTATCCACAATTTTGTTTAGTTTTATCTCAAAATATTTTGCGGTTTATTTACTTGTTTCTTCTCGTGTTTTCTGTGCAAATTAAAACAGAGGCTAAAGATTGGATTTAGAATCACCAAATTCAACCTTTGATGGTTTAGCATTTAGAAAGAAGAACACATTTTTTCATCAAGAAATGTACACATCTAGGGACAATTTCATGCTGTTTTTAAAGGGATACACATTCTGTAAAAACAGGTATCACAGACACACAGCTTTGAGTTCCATCTCGTGTTATTTGGCATGAAAACTCCCTGAGAAGTTTGCTTCTGAATTGTGATGCTTCTTACAATGAAGTGATGTTTTTAGGTGATCTGGTAACACAGTATCTGTTGTAAAGCAGGTATTAATGCCTCTAGAGTGTGGTGGCTCACTTATTTCACCCGGAAAAAAAAGAAAGGTAACCTTCATCTCCCAGCAAAGCCTATTATACATTTCCACTTGGAAATAAAAATAGTTGACATGCTTTACTGATCTAGACTGGAAGAAGAGATTAAATATACCACACCTATATAACTAAAAACACTAAGGAAAAGCAAACATTTTCTTTCCTTCATTCTACCATATGTGCTATTAGAGAACAGATGCTTTTCTAAGTATAGCAGTCATTAAACTGAATTCTGATTTACTGGGCTGACCTTTCTTTGAATGTATTTTTGAAGATAATTTTCTTGTTTTGGCATAATTTTTAATTTACTCTAGAGATATCAGTTGATGATGGCATTTCTGTTTGTAGCAAAGCCTAAACTTATCCTTAAGCTCTGCACTTATTCAGGTGATATTAAAATGTTTGTTCTTCAGTTGGTGTATATATATCTTTTACAACTCTATGTACATAAAGATTGATAGCCTCCTTAGAGTAAGGATTAACAATCTTCCCGTTTTACTGAGTAATGCAGAAATCAGCCATTTGGAAATAGCTGCAAATTGGTTTTCAGGCATATTTTAAAATAATTGTCACATCCTCATGGATTATGGCTACAATTAAAGATTAAATGTAATTTTTTAATGGCACATTCTATTATGAACAATGTCAATATTTTTGCTCAGAGGCAAAACTCCACATTTGTAGGAAAGCATGACTTTTACCACGGTGTTTTGGATGCTAAACCTGCTTCATGGTGTATATTAATACAGATTTTGCCTTTACATTTGGGGAAGTAATTGGTTCTCATTTTTTCTGCCCACTGTGAAGGACATAAATAACACCGTCTATTCTAGTGCAGATGTTGCTAATAATGTGTGGCACAAGAAAGATAAGGAGCAGGAGAGGAGTCCTTATGTTGTCTCTTACTTTCTTGTAAGACCTTTTACTGACTTTCAGAACAGATGTGGTAAGGATGTTATGTTATGGCAGGACATGTTATGGCAGGATAGCAGACGTTGATCTGTTAGGTATAGGTGTGCCACTTTTTAAATTTCTGCAGTAAGTTGTGTGCAGTCTTTTCTAGAAATCTCTCAAAGGCTAGTTGCTTTTTACTTGGAAATGGCTACAGACTTCAATCATTTCGTAGAAATGAAAGTCTCCAGTAGAATGTGTTCTACTCCAGCTACATTACCAAGAATGAAATATAAGTTGTTCAGCTGGGACAAAAAACCCCAACTAATCATCAACAGAAAAATATTATCTACTATGATTACTTTCAGTAACATAGCAGGAAATCAGAAATAAAGAAACAAGAGAAAGCTAAAATGCAACAGCAGCAAAAAATTCACCATAGACCAAAATTGTAAGGAGCTGATATATGGGCAGGAATAATATTTATATGATTGATCTAGGAAAACCCACATAACTTTAAATCTTGTTGCAGGTGAATGTCGATTTCTTAATAACCTCCTCTGCTTGCTGGTTCTTGAAGAAGATTTTAGACACTAAGCCATTCTTAATGAGAAAGTATGCATCAAGTTCAGTGAGATGGAGCCAGAGGGAAAAAAAAAAGTGAACCATGAGATTAGCTGGTAAAGCAGAATAGTTAGGGAAGAGAAATATCCAAAGAAGGAAAAATAACTGGCATCAGATGTGCTTTACTCTCATGAAGGTCTTCTGATAAACTGCCTTTGCCCGTGTAGTCTGTATAAAAGATGTGATGTCTGAGCTTCTGGTCCCTGGGTCAGAATAGTAGGGCTGCTCTCAGAGAAACCTCTTTGCAATATTTCTTCTACAGTTGTAAATTTTCAGACATGGTATCACAGGTAACAAGAAATATGTCCTGTACAATGGCTTTGTAGTTTACTTCTCCAATTATTGAGTAATTCATTTCAGATAATGATTATATTTTGGGAGTTGTAAGGACACAAAAGTGTGATACTAATGACCTGGGTCACTACATCATATCCTGTTGGGTTTTTAGCAGATTTCAATATCCTTGATACAGAAAGATGTAACTACAAACCCATCTTTTGAGAGGGAAGATACTGGTTGGTATTTGACCACAAGCTAAACTCCTTCCTTGAAAACATGTAGAAGATTTCTGAGTTTATCGTAAGATTTTTGCTGCTCAACCAGCCTCTACTTATTAGCAATAGCTGGAAGACAAAAAGATCATGTGAAATTCTTTCTGCCACTATAGCTTCAGATATTTTAAGTAATCTATAATTCAAATGAGGTCTATGCTGCTTTTTCATTTTGAAGAGGGGAGTGCTGTGGTGTGGAAGGATGGTATTTTGGAAAGGGTTTTTCCCTTTCCCTAAGTTCCAGTGTTTGCCTGAATACTGATGTACACCATTCAGAAATGGCTCTCTTTAATCCCAGAATCATGGTCCCCACAAGTTTTCCCCCTTGCTGGTGTAACGAGGATAAATAAACCTTACAGTGACTCACAGGAATTATAGAAGTGATCTCATCCTTAACTCCAGGGTGAGTGTAGCCTGCTGCAACCCTTGTGAATACCTCAGAACAGAAGCTTTAAGCATCGACCTGAGAGGAGATTAGGAGTAACTACTTATAATATCCTACAGCTTGGTTGGTTAGAGCAGGGTGTTAATAACACCAAGGCTGTGGGCATAACCCCTCTACAGGCCATTCTCTTAAGAGTTGGACTCGACCCCTGTGGGTCCCTTCTAACTCAGGATATTATGAGATTCTGTAAGTCTGTAAACTTCTACTTCCATGGTACTTCCTGTGTATTGTGTTTACTTTTCTGTTTAATAAAATGAAGTAATGAATCGGAAGCACATGGAGCAGCAAACACATAAACCTCAGTTACTCTTCTGACTCATATGAGCAAACCTCTGATGTGTCATAAATCCCAAACATTTATGATTACTTCCACTATATTGATTCATATGCACTCTAATTTATTAGAGCTGACAGGGAAAAAGAGGGGACATTAAAAATGTATTGTTCTCGAGCTTGAATTTCAGGTTCAAATTAAGATTTATTTCTCATAAGTCAACAGTATAATGCCAATGCAAAGTACATGTCTCAGTCCTTGACCTAAAGAATAAAATTTATTCACAAAACATTTCTAAAGAAATATGGACTTTCCATCAGCAGGAAATCAGTAGGAAAATATTCAGGTACTTCAGAAATATTTTAGAGCCCTCTCCTTCATTTTGTCCCCGAACAATAAGCACTAGCCTGTTTGCAAAGTAATATCAAAACCTACACAAATGTAACAAGAAGTTGTGGTGTCCTACTTTACTAAGTAAGTTACTAGCAGTCAAATAAATAAACTTTAATTCCAATTCAGAGAGTTTGGAGCAAGATATCTAACTACTGTCGGTTAGATAACAAATATGCGTCCTTATTACAGATGACTTCTGGGGTTAAATTGCACTAAATAAATATTTGAAATTTGGGACATACTCATGGCCTTGTGTCAACATCCCCTGTATACACCTAATAAAACATTTTTTCTGCAAGAAAACTGAAGTGAAGCTCAAGTAGAGGACCTGGAGTCTGCCCACTTTCTCTGCATAGACTAGCCCTAATTTTTTTTTTTTTTAAATGTCATTTAACCCCTGGGGTTTTTTTAACCTGTAAAGATCTTCCTATCTGTGTATATTCATGACGTATGATGTGTGCAGAAACAAGTTCTGTTTGTTTTTTTCCCAGAGGATCTTTGGTTTGTTATTGCTTACAAAAAATACTTAAGTTTCAGGAGAAATATCTAATTTTCCTTTTTCAGTGTTCATACAACACAGAACTTTTTTGACTCAAAATATATTTAAGATTTTCTGGAACACTTTATTGAAAACTGTTCTTGGGAATATTATGAGTCAATGCTCCATGCAGAACAGCAATTACTTCTAGAGTGTACTACATCCAGAAAAATAGGCTAAAAGGAACAGCAGTAATCCAGCAGCCAAAGACTATTGCAGAGCGAATAAAACTAAAGCAGATAGTGACAGATTACTTCAGAAACGGTACTAAGCTTGTATATACCTTGTTAACTTGTTTAATAGGTATTAGCACTGAACAATGCTAGATTTTTCAGTTTGCGTTACGGTTTTTTTATTGTGAAAAAATAGGATTTTTTCCTTCACAGTGTTCAAATCAATTTTGAACATTTTTAAAATAAAAGAAATAGATTAGATGATTTATTTTAAAAGTTTGTTCTAAAATTCTTCTTGTGACTCTCTAAACCTCTACTATTCCAAGCTGATTTGATGATAAAATATAGTCCCCATCTTCTTTTCTTTTCCTCTCCACTGCCTCTTAATTTCTTTTTCTTCCACAGAGACTTATATTAGCAGCAGTCCTTTTTCATCTGAAAATTATGGAATTTATCTCTTCCTGCTTACATTCCCTCCCTTTCACAACTTGAAAATACATTTGCTGTAATTTACGGTTAAATATAGTTAAACTGAACAAATTTCCTCAGCATTAAAATTCGTTATTTCTGTTTTGGAGAAGACCCTGTACTAGAGAGACCTTGCTGATTTTTTCCATTTCTGTTATTTTTTTTCATCTTCTGCACAGGAAAAAAAAAAACCCATGTATCAATATCATTCTTCATTTAAAACATTATTTCTCATCTATTTACAGTATAAGCATCTGCTGAATGGTTAATTAATCAAGAATGGACTATATTGTATTTATTCAATAAGGAATGCAATCCTTCTTGACATTTAACCAAATAAAATTTTATTTTGCAGAGTAGTTTTATCTCTAGTTGTACCAAAACAACAGAAAGAATTTTACAAGATAGTTCTGAGTATACTATCTTGGCAATTCTATTGTAATTTTTATCAAATATAGTTTATACCCTTAATTCACTATCCAAGGCTGAAAGTCCTCAAGTAGTTTTGCACAAAAGCTGTTACTAAAAGTGAAATATCAACTCTATTATTCCACCATGTAAACTATGTGAATAAAAGCAATTCTTTATTCAAAAGAATTAATTTCTTACTCTTACTGTTTTAATGTTGCTGGGTCTGCTTTTTTTAGCATAAAACTGCACAATAGGAAATCATACTTTGTATGAGATAAAGATTTCTGTATTACTAGCATTAAAAAGAGGGAAAAAAACCAAAGATTACAGCACCAAACCCAGAATAATGTTTACAAACACAATAGAGCACAATAGAATCACAGAAAAAGGTTTTTTACAAAGGGCTATTTTTCTGAGTTCATATATATATATATATATATATATNGTGTTTATATATATATATATATATATATATATATATATATGTATATATACATAAACACCGATATGAACTTTCAATATGTTTTCAGGGTTACTGTACTATTTCTCAGCATTTGGATACAAAGAAACCTAATGTGCAAATTTCTCAAGATGCCAAAATCTTATTTTTATTGCATAGATAAAAAAAGCCCCAGATGATGGAGTGAAAGTCAAAAGCAGCACCCACACATTGTCTGGGAAGAATCATGCCTTCTTTAGACTAACACAGACTTCAAGGAAGTGAACAAAATTTTATCCCCTCTGAGATACTTTAGGTTTTTATGGTGCTTTTTCTCTTTCTGCACAAAACATTATATTTAGGATGTATCATACAAATTTGACTAGTTTTCTTGGATTATTCATCACGAACTCACACATCTGTTCCATAGACAGAGCCCACTAGTTCCATTTATTCTGAATGAAAGCACATTTCTTAAGCAATAACCAAATTTCAGTTCATAACTTTTGGACTGAGACTATGTAATAATTTTACATTGGCTTAAAAGAAAATATTTTGTTTATTTTAATGTAACAAACCAGATTTCATTACAGGTGTTCTAGCTGCTAATGAAAACCATAGCACTAACCCTTGTAAAAACATTCTAAGATGTAGTGAGTTATTTCTCGTACAACAGTATCTTCTAACCAGAGATGCCTATAAAAATGTCAATAATTTTATGATCTATAATTGCATAGGAAAACATACTGGAACCTCCTAACATAACAGTTCACTTAAATGTTGTACATGGCATCAGGATATTTTCAATGTATGATGTTGTAAGGTCATCCGTCCATTCATTGAAGAGACTTTCAAAGACCGTCTAGTCCAACTCCCCTGCCATGGTCAGGTGCATCTTGCACTAGATCAGGTTGCTTAAAACTCCATCTAACCTCACATTGCATACTTCCAGTTATGGGACATCCATAGCTTCTCTCGGAATCTTGTATAAGACAATATAAAAATTCCCATATCAAAAGCCAAATCGTGGTGAGCCGTATCCCAAGGGCTACTTTATTAACCTTTAGAAATTAATATACTGTGCATTCATTTGACCTCATCCTTTTGTATGAGTCATGAACTAAAATCTTGCTTAACAATTTTTCCAGTTTATCCACCAACACATTTTTCAACTCCTGAAAGTGTCCTTAACAAAAGCAAGGTGGGAAATAAAGGAACAAGATTAGCATGAGTGTTGTATCTGCCTCCAACACATATTCTATTTCTCATTTTTGGGTGAAGATATTAAGACTCTTTTTTTAATATTTAAATATTGACTTTGTGGAGACAGTGTTAATTGAGACACATGACTACATTTTATGACTTAGATCATACCTAGAAGGTAACAATAAATCTTAACCTGAACTAAATCTCTTATAGAACATAAGACAGCTTTAACTTTACTTACTCTGGGAAGTTTGTGCAGAGATGAGTATCCTGAAAAGCAAGGTGGTGTGAAGACTCAGCACTTTTCCCTAACAGTTCTTGTGGGCTGAGTTTCCAGGTCAGTGTATCTGGGGAAGTTGGCACCATCCAGTCTGGTAACTGAAAGTTGTGATTTATATCTATGCCAACTTCAAAAATCTCTAATCTACTGCTTCAAGTGAAACTACTGGGTTTGCCTCCAGTTTCCATGATAATTACATCCCATGCAGTGTTTCTCCTATCTTAGAACAAATCCCTCACAAAATATCCTTTTAACCTGTTCCCTCCAAGTCAACTCAAATGCACACTACCTGCCTGATTAAGCACAAGAAAGTGAATCAGATCCTTAACTTTGAAACTCTTCACCACCTTATTTATGGTACAGTTCTCAGCATTTTAACTAGTCTTAGACTGCCAGCTGCATAGGGTAGCAACATGAAAAGATACTTGGACTTAGCTAAACATTTATTTCTGTGCTGATCTATTGCATAGTCATTCCAGTTCATACACCTAAATTGAAATCTGCATTAGCGAACTTCTAGCTTAAAAAATAGTTACCTTCTCCTTGAAACAGCCCTTCCTGATATATTTCAATGATCACTTCTAATATTCAGAATTACCACTGTGCCTTTACTGTTATTCACATTCAGTATCTTTGCTGTATTATCTTCTATAATTTAATAACTTTTTCCTGTAATATCAATATCAGCCTTTTCCAGGGTCAAAAACGCAACATGTTTTGTCATAATTCATATACTCTGAATACTAAGGCATACATTATTCCATTCTATTAATTTTTTTAAGTTCAGGATTTTGATCACTGCTACTGGTGTTTAGTAATCTCAATGCTTATTTTCTTACAAATCTTCATTTAGAATTTGAGTCTGCTCAACTTCAATTTTTTATGTCTATTATATTAGCTATATCACATCTAGGCTATTATATCCATATCATAACAAGATGTCTTAACATATGTATTCTATATTCACTTTTATTACTATAGGAAATAATATATTCCTCAACTAACAATTAAAGTGTCCTTTCCTTGCTTATTCATTTTATGATACCATTCCTCAATTCCATCCTTCTTACTGAAATCTAGTACCTCAACATCTAGTTGACACTGTTTCTTCACTCATACTTCTATTATAGTTCTTTCATCTTTTATTTTCCCCCTGTATATATTTTTCTGAGCCATCTGTTTTCTCCTTTTCTGGGCCTCCGGTGTACTAGTCTACAGAATGCAGATGGCTAATTTTGTCTGCTTTCACTATTCTTAAGAGTAAAATACTATTAAGAATACCTGGCTTAATGTGGGGTATGTTGATACAATGAGATTTGAAAAGGAGCTGTCAGGGTGACTGGTTAGGAGGAACTGAGATGATGCAGCAGAAGTCCTAAGCCTTGTGCCCACTCTTACATGGGAAAAGTGTCTCCTCTCCTCCTAAGTAATGCAGCAGCTGCCAGGATGCTCTGTGCTTCTTTTTGTCTGGAGCTTCAACTACCTCCATGCCTGTTGTACTATCACAGAAGCAGTGTTTATCCTCAAGGACAAGGAATTACTCTCCTTAGGAGATAAAAAAGCTGCATGGATCTTTTCTTATCCTACCATCTCAGTTGGTCTCAGGTAAAATACTAAATTTAGGGTTTCATTTACAGGATAGCACGTTTCATTTAAGGTTGCATTTCCACAACTTTATTTTTTGGGGGAGGAATATAAAAGAATAGGATCACCTATCTCCTAACTATAAAGTAACATAGGATGCCATGAGGGACATATGCTTCAGCAATTCTTGCAGGATGTGGTTTTTGTTATGCTAAATGAGAACCATTCAGACATGTAGATTGCAGGTTCTGTCACTAACTTCATTAAATTACTGTAACACTTCAAATACATTTTCCAGGAGATTTTTTTCTACATCCAAGGCAGTGTACCCTGGCTCTCTGTAACATATTATCTATAATCAACCTGTCACGTGATATTTAGCTCTGATACACTATTCTCTAGACATAAACAGTAAAAACCCCAACAACAAGTCCCAAACAACAACTTCTTATTTACCTATGGATTGCTTCAAATTTAGAAGCAAAATTTTAAAAAATCACAGCAGCTTCTTCAGATTTCCATATAAATATCTATACTTAATATTAGCATTCATGCTTAAAAATAAATATAAAAGGCTAAATTTTGATGATTCTACAGCAAGTAGTCCATTGTTATTCCAACAGCTTGTGGTTTCTCAGTCAAAACCTGCCCAAATACAATGCTGTTGAATGTTAAAAATATTCATCTAAATAATTATTATTAATAATTTATGGGCCCATACTCTTTGGAGTTTCTTATATTTCACCACTGAACTGAAAACCAACATAACTTGAACGGATATCGTAGTCCATTGTCTTTCAAAGTTATTTTTTTAAATTTTATTTTTAATAACTAAATCAATTTTTCATTTGATGACAAAAGACATTAAGTAAAGACCCACCCAGAGAATTAGTCTTGTGTTCTTTTTAGACTCTCATCTTGCTCACTCTTGGAATGAAAATTAGGAAATAAATTTATATTAAACTATTTTCATTGATAATCAGTAACCACATATTTCAAGTTGTAAATATACTGAAAAAATATTGCACCACTAAAGTCTTTTTAATTACATAAATTCAAATAGGAAAGAACCAATTCTTCAGTTTTATACGCAGTTACATAGTTTTTTTAGACAATCCCTTTCAAATTACCTCTCTCTTCTGCATTTATAGAAGAAAAATTATCTAGTGAAGTTTGTTTACTTGAAAGGAAATAGAGTAACAGGTTCTCGTCTAAAACTAAAGCACTAGAAGCTGTGACGAAGGAATTTCGAGTTTTAAATAAAAATTAACCAACAATTCATAAAAAAAATCCAAAACTGCCTACCCTTGAAAAAAGAAAGCAACAATACCTATTCATGAGAATAATCTGCCAAGGAGCATATAAATTCTGACAACTTTAGATAGGAAAGAGAAGATAATTTTCAGAACCTGACAGTTATTACTGGACTTGTTAGCAAGGTAATGTGCCTGTAGGTTAAGGTGCTGGCAGACATTCCTCAGTAACTAGGCTATAAAGCAGTAGAAAACTGATGTTTATTTTAAAAAAATGTAAATAAGAGTTTTCCATCACTGATTTTGGGAAGACTTTCATTATTCAGATGTTATTAGCTACACTGCCTTGACACACTGCAGTACCTCTAACTATTAGAGAGGTTAATGTGATGCTTTAACTGAGTTTGCTGTTGGCAGATGAGCATTTCTTTTAGACGTTCTGAGCATACCCAGAAATGATAGAGTTGATGGAAGCTGGCTAGAATAAGAAGCAGATTTTATACATGGTTTATTACAAGCAGCCCTACCAAAGCTCACCTGTGTATGCGCAAAAGTTTTCAAATTTCCCGGTTTTGTAGGTCTCTACTTCTTTTGGCAGTTGTTTGGTTTTTGTTTTGTTTTTTTTTTTCAGTGAAGGATAAACCTTTATGTTTATAAATATTAGGATTTACATTTTAAAAATCCTTCATTAATTTCAAAGTTTCAAATAGTTCTCGTGCTAACATCCCCAAACTTAAGCACACTTTAGCCTATACATGTCATGGTGAGTTTAATGTATCTTGCTGTCATGTATCTTCGTTAGTCATGTACCCTGTTTCCACATGCAGATTTTGTGATGCTAACATATTTTCTGACTTCATATAAAAAGATTTGGAAAAAAAAATTGCAGCTCATTTTCTGTGTTTTCAAAAAAAGTTGTCCTTTTTTTTGTGTAACGTATCGTGGTTGTCCTACTGGGAAAGAGAAGAGTGAAAACCAACCTGGTCTCACACAGAACCTGCAGGAACTGCACTCTTTCTGAAGTAGGAAGTGGGTTGAGAGGGAAGGATCCTATAATACTTGAAAAAATAACAGAAGAGACCAGAAAAGGGAAGAAAGGTTTGTAAGGAGAGGTACCTAAGAGCAGAAATAAGATTTTTCTTCTTTTTTCTTTAAGATGTTATTCTCAGTCACGTTGACTTCTCTTTCTCTTCTTTCCTTTCTCCCCTCTCTTCCTGCCTCCCTCCACTTCCTCTCCGAAGCAAAAGGCAATTGGGCTTTATCAGGAGATAAACTTTAGCAAAGTCATTCTCATGACTCAGTGGACTTTGGTGTACTGGTAGTGGTGACTGAGTCACAGAAAGTGTGCTCAATTCCATATTCAAAAGATATCAAAAAACCAGAACTGATTTTCTTAGGACAGAACTGTAAGCTGTTTAGGTATGGTGGAGGCTAGGAGAGCAACAAGAGTAAGTATAATTCCAGCTAAGCCATTGAAAAGGGAAAACACAATAACAAAGTAGAAAACTAATGCAAAAAATACAAGGTCAGAAGCTTTGGTTTCCCTGCAGTGACTGTTCATGTTTTTACTTCGGCAACCTCTTTTCCTGTTGAGAAAATTACTGCGTATTCCAGAAATGTGCACACATTATCAAATACTGTAGTATAAAATATTTACTGGATAAGTAGCACACCATTTTCCTCCCAGTCTTCCCTTTCACTTCACACCAGGTTTTGTAGGTTCTATTAACAGCAGGAAAAAGAAATAATTAGTATACTACTAAGCATCCTCTTTTCCGTTGAAGCTCCTCAGCAGCTGAAGATACAAAGCCCCCTTACAGAACAAAATCCAAAGTGATTCTAGTCAATCAACAGTTTCCCAGTTACTCTCATTTTGTTTCTGTGGATTGTAAAGATATCAGCATGGAAGATAAAAATAATTTAGCAAATAACTATGTTGTGAGCAATTACACTAATATTACTTACTGAGCTTTAAATTAAGAATTTTCTTTAGTCAGTCTCCATTTTGCACTTCATCTGGTCAAAGTTTCTTATTTTGAGTTCATGTGGGAAGATTTCCCAGTCCTAAAATATTAATTGTTCTGTATATAAAGTCATTTTGACACTGAAATACTTTGTTGGCTTTACTTCAAAACCTCTTGCCTAAGAACACACAAAACTGCCATGGGCTTTTTGCCCCGAAACAGCTTTTTTCACCCAGTGTGCAAGAGAACAATCCGCACAGAGGGTCAAGGTATTTGGTTTATTTAGAGTTCTGTGCAGAAAACCTTTCTAGTTGGCAAATCCACAAAGCTAGCATGGATTATCTGAACTTCACTATACATTTTAGCAAACAAAGCCATTAATGTTTATTGTCTATAACTTACAAAGATCTCTCATTAATTAGTATCCTATCTTCTATTGCTTAAATTATTCTCTCACTTCTTATGTTAATTAGTCCACATGCTCAATTTCTTCTTCTTTTGAGTTGATGGGTTTCTTGGGCCCATGGTTTTGATCATCCACTGCTGGAATTACCCTTTACCTAGGCTGATGAGCTGGCCTTGTTTGTTCCTCATATTCTGGCTTTACTTTGGTTATTTTGCCAAGCATCCTTGATTATTTGGCTCAGCATTCCATTATGTCTGTGTTCATTTGATATATTACCTCAAGTTCCTATTTTTCCATTCTTTCTTTCTGGATGCAGCTACTGAGGCTTATTAAAGCTGCAATTACTGAGACATGTTAAACATAATTTATTTATTTGGAAACTGCACGTCAGTCTTATACAACTCACACAGTACAACATTTTAAACTTTTATATCAAAGTGTTCATAAAATTAAGAAAAATAAGCACTTCTGGTATTTACAGAAAAGAGAAAAATGAGAAGAAGAAGGAAGTCAATGTTAATTGTCAATTTTTAGAATTCTGTAATTGCCACAATTTTTCTTCTCTACAGTACTGAGATTCATGCTCAGCGAAAACTGGTTGTTCAATTAAGCTTTAATTGACTCAATTTTGCCTCTGAATATGATGGATGAACTCTTGGGAAATTATATGTTTTCTATAGAAACCTTTTGGTCATAGAATTGCAAAATTTCATTTTTAAAAAATGTTTGAGATTTACATCTTCTGGAAATCAGTGTACAAGTAACGCTTGCTTTTTTTTCATTGAAAACATTAAAAAAAATGGTGTCTGCACTTTATAGATACCAATATTCTGATAATGTATATTGTAAGCATTTAAGACAGTATTTTAATAAGATTATTTTCTCACAATTTTCTTCATGGATATTTTTTCCTTCCACTTGTGAATATAACAGGGTCTTGCTTCAAATATGAATGTAACACACAATAATGGCAAAACAGAATGTTTGTTCTCTCGCTATTCCCGAGTGTCTCCCAGTCCAGCTCTTAGCACTACACACACAAGTTTGTCATAACAAGTAGTGCTGTTTTCTCACAGCCTAAAGACCCTGCTCATCTATTCTGATGCCCAAAAATAATACTGTATCTCCGCCAGCCAAGCTCATGCAATTTCATACTTGCGTGTTCTGAGTCAGTGCAAGTGAGTTGTACTGTGTCTATTGTTGCCATCCTATTATCAAGAAAGGCCAAGGTGACCTTTTTTTAGTTAACAAGGAAAGTAAAAACATGACGTTTGCTGCTATGTTGTTACATTGCTATGTCTGGGATGCTTGCTAATCAGTGAAATATTAAGTTACAATTTCCTAATAGAATTATCTATGTTACACATTTTATGCTATAAAATCCTAACGAAAGGATTAATATATTTTTTTTGTCTAAAGTGTGTCGTGGAATTAATAAACTTCTTACTCTGGTTAATATATTAAGCCATCTTTATCTATTTGATATACTGTCTAACTATGGCATCCTAATATGATTAAGAAATTGTTGCTTGGAAATTTTCATATTATGCTCGTGAATACTACTCTCCTGGAAGGTTATATTAAATAAGTGATTTACTGTCAGCAATATGATAACTACAGCACACTGACACCCTTTTTTTTCTTTCAGAAATAACTCCAGCCTAACTAGACAGGCAAAAACTTAGCAAGGTGACAAGTAGCACTGAATTTGCATGTAGATACCTGAAGAAACAGCAAAGTAATGGTTCATTTCTCTTTGTGAGGAGTTGACTCTCTACATTTAGAGCCCAGTCTTTTATTTCCCTGAGTGTTTCTTGGAATTCCTGAACCTGAGGATGCCCACCATACCTATGGCTACTTAACAAGTTGTGAAGAGAAGACTAGTTTTGTATCTCTCCCTGTATATAAGGTGAAAGCAAAAATTACTGGGTTTCACCATGTGTTTGAAAATATAAAAGCAGTAGTAGACAGACACAGACAATATATCTCAAAAATAAGTACCTTGGCATAGTGGAAATGAGTTTCAGTTTAACCTGAGTACTGACTACTACAACTCTGTGATGCAACAACAACCACAACGAAAAAAAAGCCACAAGAAAAAATAAAGAAACCCAAAACCCAACAAAACCTACCAAAACCCCCAATAAAATCCATATTTCAGCATCAAAAGAATAGAAAACTTTTGTACTATGAGTAAAATTGATATCCAGAAATTATCAATGCATACTCAAATACATACTAAAATGATTTGTATGTTTCTTAAAACTGATTTTGGGCTACTCAAGGTCTACATACTGTTTTCTTACTTATGTTTTATTTTATCATCAATCTAAGTGATTGATCAGACAACAATTAAATACCTGTTGATCCGGGTATGGTTTACCTGAGAATATGTCTGTTGAACCTAAGTGATAAAATAGGGGGTTTTTAAAATTAGTTTTTTACCTGTGGGACATCATAGAAAAGATGAGTAAATATTACTTTGCAATTAAAATGGGAGGGAAGAATAAATTCTATAGCTCTATTTTTAATTATCCTATCCATTCAGCAATTCAGTGTGCTGCTAAAAAACATTTTGTTCTTTATATCTGAGGAAATATTAGTTCAAATCTGAAAACAACAGAAGAATAACTTTTATCTCTCAAATTAATCTTTCAGCTGTCTCTCTTCTATATTCAACAAAAAGTAAATATCTCAACGAGCAGGTAAATTAAATTATTTTCGGTTGTTTATATATCTTGTATGATCCATTATTTCATTGTGGAGCAACTATTTCTGTTATCCTCCGTAACAGTTATAAGGTTTGGCTTCAAGTTGGTTTGTATACCACCGCCTTGATAATTTTGTTTCTTTTATGCCCATCGTCTACAGTTTAATCTCAACGGCCTTATCCGTGAAGCTGAAGGAATATATTTTCTTTAAGAAATACTGTACCACATAAGAAGAAATAATGTGACTTCACCATCCTTTCACTCTTAAAAGCTGTAATTTAAATACTGATGTGGACCACTGCTTTAACCACTGTAACACAAAAGATGCATAAAATAATAATTTGATTATCCATAAAGACACTGAAGAAAATCTGTATTTCCTTTCAGGCTGTTAATTTACTAGAAGCTTTTTTGTGGCTGTCGAATGTTCAACTTAAATGTCTAAATATCACTATTTGCTGAAGGGAATTACTTTGAAGAATGATGCTGATCCCAACAAGAGTAGATGTCTATTTCTATGCTCCAAAAACCTCAACTAAAATTCACTTCCAGTAATGAATACTTCTAATCCGCTGCTTGCAAATAATAAAAGGACCGAGAATTTTTCACAAAAAAAAGATCCCAATAACCTATGAAGTGGTAGTAAAAATCATAAGTTACTAACAAGCCCCAGATTTTGAAACACAAAGTTCTCAGTTTTATCCGGATGAGTATTTCAGATAGCTCTGTTTTTACACTTCTTTCAGATGAAGATGGTTTTCTAATTAGCTACCAATTAATTGAAAAGAGTAATAACACAAGCATATACATTTCGTCAATGGTTTAGTGACCCTGATTAACAATGACATAGCCCTTTCAATTCAAATTTTTAACAGGAATAATTCTTAAATTGCAGGTCCAAATCCAAGGAAATTATTCAGCAAGTATTTTTAAATTATTTCTTGCTTATTTTACTCCTGCAACAATTTCCAGTAGATTTAATGCTCTATCCCAACACTGTAAGCCACTTTTTGGATATTTCTATGATCCAGTGGGCCATGATACAGACATCAGAATTGCCCGTTGACTATTTTCCGCTACCTGTACAAAGGCTGTCTAGCAGTCAAGACTGTCACTGTTGGACCCATTGTAAAAGGAGATGCTCAGTATTAGCAAAAAATCATTTTGTTTGTCTTAAATGCTTTTATTCCATTTATTTATATTTCAATAGGCTTAATTCTGCATCTTTTCCTTAAATTGATGTCAAGGCCCTGAGTCCATCCCCCCTCCTGGAGGTTTGGTGCATGGCTTCAAGCATTACCATTACCCTTTACTTTCTGTAATTATAATTGGACGCAGTAAATACAAACATATTGCTGCCAGGCTTTAAAAATACCAAGCCAGATTAATTAAAATATTAGTAATCTAATTCCTTTCTGTTGCTTATATAACAAAAATAAGAACATTGCAATTTTAGTTCAGTCACAACAAAAGAGTTTTTTTAACTATTTCCCTGTAATAGTGCAAAATGAAACCACTGCTCCTTTTTGCTCCTATGGAGTGCAAACAGGAAACTTCCTCACTGCAAACGAAAGTCTTGGCTTTAACTTAGTCAATTATTTTTGAAATACCTGTTAGGGCAAGAATCACATCTCACTTCCTCTGTGAGCCACAAAAGCAATTAACCTTGCAAAAAACTGTGCCCTTCTTCATCTGCTTGAAACACCAAACAAATTCTCTCCTTTGAAGTACTAACAGATTTATTAAACGTATTCCAGAATCTTCAAACAAGGAAGCCTCCAGTCTTCTATGTGGCATTCCTTGCTTTTTGCCCGAGATCTGCAAAATCTCCCTGAATTCCATTTGCATTCCAAGATGCAGAAAACAGCTCGGGTATAATTTCCAAATCAACTCTCTGCTTCAGCAATGCTCGCCCCGCATTCATCATGTCTTTGTGGTCATTTTGGAGCATAACTTCTTCTATGCTGCCCTGAGACCTCTCCTCTCTGACACAAACCCATGATTGCATTTGTCAAATTTCTGATAATGTCATGAAATTATCCATCTTTGTCCATCTCCTGTCCTCATGCTACACCATAAGTGCTCTCAGACCTTTGCAGAATAAGCTGGTGGCTTGTCTCCTGTGATTCCAGTTGGCTTATACAAACTAAATAAATCAGAGGAGCTTCTGTGCAGCATGACAGTTACAGAGGTTCAACTGCTTCTTAGCAGGGTCTTGCTCTCAAAGCAAGACAGCAGGGAGCTACACCAGCAGAAATCTTGTACCATCCACAGTCTTGCTCTTTTCTGTGATGTAGTGCACAAATCAGTGCAGCTGATGGGGGAAATCTTATGTTTCTGAGGAAAATTAAGTGAAGACAGAAAGCCAGGTGTGATGGGAGATCAGTGTGACAGAAGGACAGGGAAAGATGCCCTGAGATGGTGACAGATGACACTGGCATATTTTTTGCTAAATTACCCTTTTGGAGAAGTAATGTCTTCTTTTCAATTACTCTTTGTTTCTTCTTCTCTGCCATTTTACTTTAAAAAAATGTTGCAGAAAAACTGCCTCAAAACAAAAATAAAAATTGAATGGTGAATTTTTTTATTGCTTGTTCAAACTGATTCCTAATGAACACCTTATTTGAAATTGGCATGGACTCTCCCTCAGGAAGAAGGACCTACCTGTTAAGAATCAGATTAAACCCTTTAAGAGAATAAGCATTGAGCAGTTTGAGCAACAATATGGCCCATCTGCCTTCCCCAGTGATGTTTCTCTTCCCCTGCACATACAGATCTGACAGATTTTTTTTTAATACTGTATCTCCTGGGCTGTAAGGCTTCAAGCAATTGCAATCGCATGAAAATTAGAGATCCTGTCCCACGCTTGCACTTTTCTTTCTCTCTTTTTTGTGAAGGATTTGGACCATCAAACCCTCTTTTTTAAATAGTTTAGTTTTGAAAAGATTTCAGAAAGTGAAATACTTGCACCTGTTCCACAGTTATTTTTCTATTGTCAGTTTTTGCTATCCTTGCACAAGGGTTTGCAGCCAATTCTACCAAGTAATATTTAAATAAAATTTTTCAAACTTTTTTTTTTTAATTATAAGGAAGAGGAGTGGCTGCAGTATGCATGTGTATCAAGAATTCATGCTGTGGTAACTCTTTCTGTAACTGGGAAACATAAAGTTGAAAGGAAGTGCTGGAGCCATCTTTTTTTCAGGAGGAAGCAGAAATTCACCAGAATACAGTGGCAAGTGTAAAAATGCATGGAAGAAATTACTGTAAATCTCAACAGCCTTGAATCTTTCAAATAATATTTCACTTAAGATTAATATAATGCCAGATTAATATAACACCTCCCTTCTCTGTTCAGAGGTTGAGTGTTTTTCAGGTGAAAGTTGGAGTATCACCCTTACTGCACATACAGAAAACACTTCTCTTCCAAATAAAACGGGAATGATGTTGCATGGGAATGAGGAGCATTTAGTTTCTTCTGGCTTTTTTTTGTCCTTTGTCCTTTGGCTCAGCCTAGACCCAGGGTTAAATTTCAAAGAAGAATAAAATCCTGACCTATAGTATGAGTGGGTCCGAAGAGAAGTAGGCAAAAGAAACTAAGGGTAGTTGAAATTTCTCTTGGGAGGATTTTTTTTAATCAATGGAAGGGCTGGCTTGTCCATGTGACTGCCTAAAATTAAGGTTGGGACAAACAAAAAATCTAGAATTTCAGCTGTAAAAGGGCTGGATAAAGTCTGCCAAGGTATGGGTGAAAGGAAACATGGCACATATATGGAGTTAGGAATCCATTGTTAGTCCAATTTATCTTTTACCAGTTGAATAGTCTAAATTGTCTAGCTATTACCTCATTAATAGTGAAGCTAATTCTTGAACATAATTTTCTAATATCTATCTCTTTTCTCTGTCATCCATTCAATGTCCTTCTGGCTACAAATGCTGTCAGTTACAATCCTCCTCAAGAAGACTCGGGGACAGGGAGGTAGTAACAGCTTTCCACTTATTCTTTTGCAGCAATCACAAATCATACTCAAGATGAAGGCTGCTGCATTTCATTTTCCTTCAGGGAAGAAAAACAACCCACAGACAATTTTAACGTGATCACTCTGACTGTTTCACACTACACTAATCTAACTTGTCAAAATGTGGAGACATATTTAAACATTTTGTTGGTTTCCTCTTATCTTTCCCATTAAGATTATCTCTGCAATATGTACTGTATTGGTCACTCAGTACACATAATTACCATAAATACAAGACTAGCATTAGAATTTATTGCAGCAGAAAGACAGAAATTCAACTTCACATTTGAAAAGGCTATTTGCAAGGGTAGCCTTTTGCAAAGTTATCCCTCAGGAGAGCAGTAATTAGAAGCTCAGGTCTATGATCTTTCCTTGTATTTTCTTGTATATATTTCCTCATTTCCCATGTTCACTGTAAGAAGTGGTATCTAAGAAATCACATGGGAAGAGAGTTTTGAGAAACGTCATACCACTGTGCTGAGCCATTTGTCTTATGCTCAGTCATCTTCCTTGAAAAACACAGAAAATGAAAAATACTTTGCTAATTCCATGCCTCAGGATACAAAATCACCTTGGGCACTCTAACTCTGGGGGACTTTATGAAAATAATCATAGAGAATGTTTTGATGTGCATTCTGAAAACATCCCAACAGCTTCCATTGTGTTTGAGTGGCAAAGTTTTGGTAGTGGGGTGCTTCAGGGATGTATTATGCGAGAAGATGCCCCCGTGTAGAGCACAGAGAGTTCTAGCCAGCTACAGGATGGACCTGCTTCTGGCCAAGGCAGCGGTAGTGCCTCTGGAACGACATATTTAACAAGAGGTAAAAACCACTGAGTAGCAGCAGCTGAGAGAAAGGAGTGAGAACATGTGAGAGCAACAGCTCTGCAGACATCAAGGTCAGGGCAGAAGTGGGTGGTGCTCCACATGCTGGAGCTGAGATTCCTCTGCAGCCTGAGATGAAGACCATGGTGAGGCAGGCTGTGCCACTGCAGCCCACTGAATTCCATGATGGATCAGATATCCACTGGAGCAGTTAGTTCCTTAAAAACTACAGGCTGTGGAAAGGACCCATGAAGAGACTTCATGAAGAAATGTGGGATATGGGAAGGATTCTCTCTGGAGAAGCCAAGAAAAGATGGTGTCTTGTGGGTGGAATACCACACTGGAGCAGAGGAAGATCATGAGGAGGAAGGAATGGCAGAGACACAGCATTATGAAATGATCACACTTCCATTCCCCATCCCTCTGTGCTACTAGATCAGGGGATGAGGGAGAGAAATTGTAAATGCAGTTGAGCCCAGGAAGAAGAGAGGGGTGGGAAGCAGGGGGGTTTAGATTAATTCTTATTTCTTATTATCCTACTCTGATTTTGATTTGCCATAAACTAAATTAAGTTTTGCATCACCTCAACCTTGAGAATGGTATTAATTTTCATTATGAAAGATATATTAAGGCATTTAAATTCCTCATGCATTTTACATATGCTTTTGTATGCAAATCCAGCCTTTCGTAGATATTTCTGGAAAATAAATTTTAGTATTTGAGAGCTGAAAACTCAATTATTTTTAGACCATTCTGTCAAGTAGAGGAGAGTGTACATGGCCCTACATCCCTCAAATGACATCAAACTCTGCAGCACCAAAATGTACACCCCAATACCAAACAAGAAACCTTTGACTATCTTAAGAGATCAAAAGTGACAACTAGAGGATATCTAAGGAAAACAGGTGAGTTCGAAAGCAATAGTACTGTTTTGTGTCCCTGCAGCTACAAGGACTTTGAAGACACACCAGTGGAACTGCACATTTCTTATTTCATAAAGACAAGTGAAAAAACACTATTTCTGTAATGCTGTGGAAAGGCTTCTTTTTTCAGTAGCATTTCTGAATGAGAAAAGCTGATTTCAGCTGCAACAGGATGTATCTAGCTACCTCTTATTTTTACAATAAGAGAATTAGCTATATACAATAAAAGTTCTCAGGATTAAAATTCAGCCTTTTTTTGCTCAACTATTCAGCTGGAAAACATAATAAATCATAGAATAACTTTTACATGTAACTTGTTTGAGGGAAAACAGGCAGAGACTAGTTAAGAAATAACTTTCCAAGGCAAGGTAACGATGTTCTTAAAAAAGAGGAAGTACTTTGAGAACAAATAAAAACATGCATCATGTAAGTAAAATATTTCTATGCTAAATTTAGAAAGAAAAAAAGTATTCTCATGGTCCAATGCATTTTTCTCGGCAGATATTTTCGGTACTAGCAATTCTGCTTTCAATACAGAAAATAGCACAAAATGCAAAAAGCATGCTGTCTTTTTTCCTTTCTTTCTTTCCCCCCATCCTTCGTTATTCTCTATGCCTAAAATTGACTTTAAGTGTTATTATTATTTCAATGTAATTTTGAAGGTTTGCTTTGTCTTCAGTTCTTGACTTGCAGGTCACATTATTGTTGGAATTTTTTTCACATTTTTAATTAGTGAAATCTTATACGGTTAGATTCTAGGCTTCTGTTTCTACAGAAATTTTTCCTTTTTCTGAGGCTGGAATGTGAGACACTAATTTGCATCCCTTGTTTTCAGAACACTGAATCATGCCACTGGGTAAAAAATTATGTCATAATATGAGAACTACTTTTTGCTTATTTACTACCCAAAATGTGATACCAAATAGTTCACATGGCTACACATTAAGATTAAATACGTGGAGATTTGTAATTATTTGTTCAGCTTGACATGCGGAGCTCTTGACTTTCCTGGACGCTACTCTTTAGTTTACATGACCTAGCCAGGCCGGTAGTACTTAAAAAGTCATGGAATAAATATATCGACATAGATGACATATACAGTGGATTTATAGAAGATTTGTCCTTATGTGTTCCAGGTCATATGATAGATAAAATTTCCCTGTGCAACTTCCCAAGATACATGGTTGCCATAACCACCTTGAGCACGTAATTTTTCTAGATGTACTTGTCCGCCATCAATTACTGCAACACTTGTTTTTTCCCAAGGGAAGTCACAGCAAACCCGGCAAGAATCAATAGGATACAGTATTTTAAGAGAGCTGTGCGTATGGTGGTAAACTGCAGTGAAGAAAGCTCTGTACATGTGAAAAACACTGCTGATACACAGAAGACTGCTCTAAGAAATGCAAAGTTCACTGGTTTTTTAAATTATAAAACCCAAAAGTTACAGACGACCACTTTGGCTGTGGACTGCCCTTTTATTTAGACACTTAACCATTAGACCTAGTGCCTTGTGTCTTTACAGGTAAAGACTCAAGTGAGTGCAGAGTTTTATTTCTTACAGACTGGAGGTGAAAACTGTATAGAGAATTACCAATTGTAGCTCAAAAAGCAACAGAGCTGCTGGTGCTTGGTGGGCTGGAGGAAGCAGTGAAAAGATGTAGTGAAAGTAGAAGACAGAGTAAGAGAGTGTCATAGCAATAGAGGCACTAACAGAAACTCTGGCTACCAGGAGCTGTAATACAGACACAGACCAGAAGGAATACTTTGCTCACCCCCATTGAGATTAACTCCACAGAGGAATATCCTCATGTTTTCCTTGAAAATTTATGCCACAACTCTTCCTGTTTGCTAGTCCATCTCATTACTCATGAGATAACACTGGACTGAAAGAAGCAGCTGAGCTAACAGACTCAGCAGCAGGCTTACGAGCAGTCAGTAACTAAAGACAGAAAGTAGAAGGTGGTGAATGCTTGCTGCAGTAGATAATGGAATCATAGAATGTCCTGGGTTGGAGAACATTAACAATTATCTAGTTTCAGCCCTCCCTGTCAAGAACAGGGACACCTTTCACTCCACCTCAAAGTAAACATATTTCTCCTAATATGATATCAAAAGACACACTCTTTCAGTTTGAAGCCCCCCAAATTACCCTTTATCCTGTCTCACATACTCTTTTAAAAAGTCCCTCTCCAGCTTTCTTGTAGGCTCCCTTCAGATACTAGAAGGCCACAATTAGGTCTCACCAAAACCTTCTTCTCTCCAGGCTGAACAATCCCAATGCTCTTAACCTTTCCTCATAGGAGAGGTGCTCTGTCCCTCTGATGATCTTGGTGGTCCTCCTCTGGACTCAGTCCAACAGGTCCTTGTCCTTCCTTTGCTGGAGACCCCAGAGCTGGGGGCACTCCGATTGGAGGTCTTACAATCACATATATAAACAACTTAGTGGAAGACGAAGGCTTACACAGAGCCCTGTAGAGTAAGGAAAAGGATAACATTTTAACAACTTTGGGGTTTTAACATTTGAGAAAAAAATTGTATTTGCATTAATATAACAAAAAAAATTCAAAATATTTAAGTTTCAAAGAAAGTAATCAAATGAAATGGGGTTTAATTTTCTAAGTGGCCAGTATGTTCCCCATCCATTGCTGGTTTCCATGCTAAGAGCACAGAGCATCAACAGGCTGCCTGGAAAGATATGCCTTGGAACTGAAACCGCAAACTAAAACAACCTGAATCTTCAGAAGTGTCTCTATACCAGAATTAATATTCATTTGGACCTCATGCTTATGAGTTTATGATAACTTTTTAATAAATTTCAGTTATGAAATTGTTTGGAGTTATTACTCTTTGGATGCAATCGACTAAGTATGATAAATCTAATTCTAAGAAACTTTTTCCTTTGTTTTCAAAAGTTATTTTGTCCAGCTTAGTCTTTTGTGTTCTCTCAAAAGGCCACTTTCTGAGCAGAGCATTTTGCTGTCTCCAAGACTTGCGTCACCTCATGGGAGCTGGGGCAGTTTTGCCTCCATGCTCTGGCCAGCTCAGGGTCTTCTTGCAAACGGCTTGATCCACTCAGATGTTTTCAGCAGTATATGCTGGGCATGAAATACACACTTTGATTAAAACAGCTGTAATTCCTGTATTTAACATAAGTATATCATTTTCTAGGTAATTTTCTTCCCTTCTGAAACATATTTTTAGAGCAGATTTGGGTACGTGTTATATCTGTTATCTGGGAGTAGAAAGGAATCAGCTCTCTGCACCACAAACTTGCCATGGACTTACAAACACTCTTTTTCACTGAAAATGTGTTTCCTTGCTCAGTGGGTATATTTTTTATTGATAGAAATAAGACAATTCTGCATGAAGTCACTCTCCCACACACTGTCCGCAAATAAACATTGCGGCAGTCCTGCTTGCAACTGCAATCACCAGCTTTCAAGGCTCCAGGGAGCTGCAAAAAGATTTTCTCTGTCTTGAAATGTAGAAATATGAAGGGGGTTTTCATGTACATAAAATAGATGCATACAAATTCTCAGTGAGTCCCTGGCATGCACATTGCAGAGAGAAGCAGCAATACTCCCTCAGCAGCATGTGTAGGCACCTCTGGACTGACAGCAAATCTCAAGTTATGTGAGACTTTTACTCCAGTTTATGGGTGAGAGATATGGTGACCAAAGCTAGAGGTGGTCTTGTGTCAGGAATTCAGACACAGCCACTGTGCTACTTTTTCAGTCCCTGCTATCAAACCTGTGTCACAGAGTAGATTATTTTCCAGATTCAGTTCTGGTCTCAAGTAAGTTGATACAGTCAGACCTATCAACCTCTTTTTCCCCCTCATTCACCAATATGGCTGTACAGCTATTCATCAACTTCTCTTCATAAACAGAGGCAACAAAACCTTTATACATATATCTACATAGCAAACTTGAGCCTAAAAATGTAAGAAAAAGATACACCTTCAATTTCACATTCTTTAGATACCTGAGTGTCTCTTTCAGGTGATTCTCTGGATTTATATGGGATAATGACTAAAAGGCCTATGTTTGTAAACTATTAGCAAAGAGGAAAAAAATGAAGGAGCAGCTGATAAACAGTGTAAAGGAACTGTCTGGTTTTCTAAACTCGGGTGCTAAGGAAGATCATTAAAAAGCACGTAGGATATTAGAAGCTCAAACTTGGGCTGAAACTCAGTAATCTCTCATTAATGAGTACTATGAGATCTGTTGCAGCATTTTGAATGCCAGCAGCTATAGACCACCCAAGCTTGAAGAAATTATTGAACCATTTTTAGTTATAACATAAATTAAAATAGGTAGCTTTCAAGAGAAAGGAGATAGCAATTTGTTATGGTCTCCTATCCTTCCTTTACACAATGTCATATAGATACACTTTTTCTGTCACAGATAGAGAGGCATTAATTATCAGTGCTGACCATCTATGCTAATCTGTACTTTTTGTTTCACATAATAATTTGTGTAACTCTCCACAACCAACTGAGTACTATTTTATTTGCAAGGAACACTATGTTGAAAGGTCACCCCTGTAAACTTAATTATACTAAACAATGAGAAGGCAAACACCTCTTCCTTACTAAACTTGATTCTGCAAGGTACAAGCTTATTCTCCAGCACTTTTTCCTTCCAAATTTGAATTATCTTGAAGTAAGTGTGTATTTGCAATAAAAATAATCCATTACTGATAGGGAAAAAAATGAGAGAAATTTAGCTCATTACTTTTGAGAGAAAGTCTTTACAGATTTGTTTATCATAGAATCCTTAAATATTTCTGTAGAAGAGATAGAATGACCTCCATATCACAACTGAATATTATTAGTATAATCAATTTAAAAAAACATTCATTATATTATTTTCATTCATAAAAATAATGTTAAATTATTTGTGTAAAACATAAATTAAAAATAAATTATGTAAACCAGTATTTATGTGGGGGTGGTGATCAAAGTTTTCACCACAGTATGTATTAAAAATTAAGACTACAGATAAAGTGATTCAACCTGCAAAGGAAAGGGAGGCCAAGATGACAACACCACAGGCAAAATTCAAGAAAATATATTTGGACAAGTTCTTCTGGAGCCCATATAAATTACTTTGGTTCTTATCCCCATATTTGTATAACTCAGAAGCAGCAACGGAGAAACTGAGCTGTGGTGATTTCAGTGTGGTTAGAACGAGCCCCCAGAGCATCCACAGTGAACAAGTGAATTGCAACATGACTTCTCTGTGGTGATACAGGTTGGCTTTTGTTCTCCATCCTTGCTAACTCAGCTTTCATGATTAGCTTGCATTTCAAGTTAAAAAGAAGGCTTTTATTCCAGCCCTTCTTTAACACCCTGCTTAAACTTTGCTTTAGTAATACCTTTAAGATATTTGAGAACAAAACTGTAGAAAGTCTAAGTAGGATTAAAACCAGTTGGGGTTGTATGGTAGGCCTACAGGCCATCTATTCAGACTAGAGTTTGGCAACAATACTTAGTCTTCCAAATACATTATTTCTGTTTAGTAAGATGAGATATGTAAGAAAAGCAAAATTTCTGGTTTTACAGATACTATTTTCCATCCTCATTAATGTGAACACGCATCAATTATCGTCTGAAGAGGTTAATGTCTGTGTCACTGTTGAGGGATTGGTTGTGTAGAACAATCTGGTAAAATGGGACTTCTTTCATATTTTTGAGTGCTCGAAAGCCCAGAGAGACTAAATTTGCAGCTTAACTACAGGCTAGATTGTAGGGTACTTGGTTTTCTTAAGAAAACCGAACTTTTTTGCGTGGGTAGCCACTCTGTATTATGGTCTACAAAAATGGTGCAAATACAGTTTTGGAGTTAATGTGGAGTGGACAGTAATGTTCAGTAGAAATGACGAAGGGACTCTTGTCATGCTGCACTCAAATACTGTCAAATAAAATGTAGGGGAGAGAGAGAGAGAAGCTGTACTTGGAAAAGACTGGTAACCTTATTACTACTATTTGCTAAGTAAAATTGCTCTCAATAAATTAAAACTCATGTAACAAACACACATCATTGACACTACATTAGCAGTAGGAGAGAAAGGAGAATGTGAAAGACATGAACTTGCTTTGTGTTCTGAAAGGCAATTTCTTCCATCTAGAACAGAGAAAGAAAAGGAGAAGCTTACTCTGCCACTGTCAAGTAGTGACAAGGAATTCAAGGAATGAACTAATCTTGTATTCCATCTCAATGTGATGTGTTTCTTAGACAGAAAGAAACCCACACACAACTCCCCCCACCCCCCCTCAGCTAAACAAAACACCCCAAAACAAAACAAAAACTAACTCCTCACAGTCCACACTTTTCCCAGAACTCCACTGATTTATCATTGGTTTATTATGTGATGAAATAGGCACTGACTCAACATGTTACAAATATGTGTCTGAGTCTTTAAAACCAAAGTAAACCAAGCCAGCAAATAATCCTGAATAGTCTGTACAGTCATATAGACTTAACATATCTACAGCTGTCAGGGTTTATGGGTGGATTTGGTATTCACTCAGACGTAATCACCTCAGTGTAAATTCTCATGCCTTTTAGGCACAAGATGTAACATTGAAGCTAGAAAATGATTTCTTGCCAAAATATATTATGAGTGGCATCTTACTGAGCACCTATGAGCTCAGATGATCTAAAAGGAATTGTTTAACTACAACTGTAATTCGTTCTACTTATTCCCCCATCTGCACCCCCAGTTAATTATTGCTTTACCACAAGCCACGCTTCTCTTTCCATTTCTGAGTTCATACACTGCTGTAGAGAGAAAAAAAAATTAAAAAATAATGCAATTCCTGAATGAAAGAACAGTGTTAAAAAGCATCTCTCTGAGCCTTTAGTCTCTGTTCTGAACATTTTGACCTAAACTACACTGTGTGGAAGGAAGACACTGGGTTTCTTTGAATGCTGCTTTCGTTTTCTGTAAGAGCCATGGAGAACTTGGCACCAAGTTCCTGCAGTGTAGATATAATGGTTCTCACTTCCACCAAGTTAATTACTTTGGCAGCAATATATCATCCAGGCTCAGGTTCTGCTACCAGGTAATTACCACCTTATAATTAACTACCACTTCAAAACAGTTTAGTCTCTGGCTTTGCATCATTTGTAATTGAATCCATAACATCGAAATAAGTAATTTTCCATAGGCCTTTGAGTCAAAGGGACAAAGAACTTTCACATGTGAAGTTGAAAATAAAGTTAAGAATACACCTCCATGAGCTTGTCTTTCAGCTGGTTTCCAGCCTTTCTGGATCCTGACCAGTGTTCCTACTTACAACTTTTCTCAAAATCATAGAAAGTTTTGAGTTGGAAAAGACCTTAAAGTTCGTCTAGTTTCAGCCCTGCTGCTATGGGCAGGGGCATCTTCCACTACCACATTGCACAGAGCCCCAGACAGCCTGCTCTTGAACGCTCCCAGGGATGGGGCATCCACAGCTTCTCCGGGAAACCTGTTCCAGTGTCTCACCTCCCTCATAATAAAGATTTCTTTCCTAATATCTGATCTAAACCTACTCTCTTCTCAGTTTGCAGCCATTCCCCCTTATTCTGTCACTGCATGCTCTTTCAAAAAGTCTCTCTCTGTCTTTCTTATAGGCTCCCTTCAGGTACTGGAAGGCTGAAATTAGGTCTCATCAAAGCCTTCACTTCTCCAGGCTGAACAATCCCAGTTCTCTCAGCCTTTCCTTGTAGGAGATGTGCTTCATCCCCCTAATCATCCTGGTGTCCGTCCTCCTCTGGACTTGGTGAAATAGGTTTATGTCCTTCCTGTGCTGGGGATCCCAGAGTTGGATGCAGCATTCCAGGTGTGGCCTCACCAGAGCAGAGCAGAGGGGCAGAATCCCCTCCCTAGTCCTGCTGGCCACACTGCTTTGGATGCAGCCCAGGACACAATCAGCTTTCTGGGCTGCAAGTGCACATTATCAGCTTCTATCCAGATTCTCACGCATCAACATCCTCAAGTCCTTCTCAGCAGGTCTGCTCTCAACCTGTTCATCCCCAGCCTTCCAAGTTGATACTGGGAGTTGCCCTGATCCATGTGCAGCACCTTGCACCCGGTCTTATTAAAACTCATGAAATTCCCATGGCCTCAGTTCTTGAGCTTGTCCAGGTCCCTCTGGATGGCATCCCATCCTTCAGGTGTGTCAACAACACCACTCAGCTTGGTGTCATCAGCAAACCTGCTGAGGCTGCACTCGATCACTTCATCTACATCGTTAATGAAGATATTAAATAGCAGCGGACTTGGTATGGACCCCTAAGGTACACCACTTGTCTATGTCCATGCCATTGCCTGGGGACTTAGTTTCACCAGGTAATGACTGAATGAGTGAAGTGTTTGCAAGCAGTTAAACTTGCTGAGGATTAAACCATCCATTAAAGACATTGGTGGACTGTTGATCTTGTTCTTCCTCTTCATCAATGTACTTAAAATAAGTACATTATTCTGTTACCGATCAAGAGTACAATCTGATGGTGTCTGATCAGCCTGGGCTCTGTCTTGAAGAACAGACACCCAACTGGCACAGAAGAAGTGTTTCCATCATAGCTAAAAAGTCTCCTCTGTCTCACAAGCTGCTACAAGTTCTCTGCATCTCCTGTGTCTAACCAAGGGAAAAGAGCAATCAGGACATGTTAAATGCCAAAACCTCTTAGATCTTGAAGCCCTAAATTCCTGCATAATAGGTAAGAAAGGAAACCCAAAGAAATAAACAAAAAAACTCACTCATATTTTTGCAGCATTAGGTATCACACAGACTGATTTTCTTCTGCACAATGAGAGCTCCATTTTCAGCATGGAATCTGAGTTGTAAATTTTGGCTGAAGTGTGGGGACCCACAACAGAGCCAAAACAATTGAGAGAAGAGTCTTAACAAACATCTCTCCACTCAGCATTTGCCAGCTAAGGGTTAACCTTTTTTTATGGCACACAGCATGATTTTGCAGATCCCTGTCTCAGATTCAGTGCTCTGCCTTGTCATTCTACTCATGAGTATGGGCTAAATTAAGCAGCAGAGCATCTACTAGTGAGGTACTGCAGCACCAAATACTGCAGCATTCAGGTTGTATCTAACTTGCTCAGGAAGAACCTGTTAGAAGGAGTCATAGCTTTCAACTGCTCCAAAAAGTTGTCTTTCCTTGCTGGAGTATTGTAGCAATAGAAAGACCAGAGCTTGCTTGGTTTTCAGCCAATATAGAATTACAACAAATCAGACTAAGCATCATACAAAACTGCTACAAATTCACTGTTTTCATGTACAGCATGTGGAGCTGACCTCAGGTAGTCTGGCATATCCGGCTCTATCCGACAGGCAGTCTCTAAAGGCTAATGCATGGTGCTGGGTTTGGCTCCTGGGAAGGCTTTTTCTTGGGGGTGAGGCACTAGAGAAAAGGGTAAGAAGAAAGGAGGCAGATTCATCTGTACATGGAGACTCTGAAACTTATGAAGACATTGGAACTAATTGTAGTTTCTACATGAAAAGCTGTGTAGAAGTAACACCCCTGACAAGAGCAAAAATATTGATCACTAGCCCTACCACTTGAGAATAATCTGGGGCATGGGATCTTGTCATGTGTTTTTGTTGTATTTCTGCAAAGAAACACACATCTGGGATTCTACTGCTCTTGAAACAGAAACTGTGTTCAAAGTACCATGACCCCCATTCACTAGGGAGTATCATTTCATGCTAGATGTCTAACTTAGCAACAGGAAAACTGGGAACAGAAGAATTTAGTATGAAAACCATCTTTATCTTCTCTTCATATCTGATGTCCAGGATGTAAACATTTTAATTAATTAATTAATTTTTGCTTTTAATCAGATGCCCTACTTTGGCGTGTACGTTGGAAAAACTCCTCATTGAAATGAACAGTAAAATACAACAATTTCCCTATCTGCCTGTTCTACTCCATTTTAAACTAGGCGGAAAACATCTTTCACAATGCATGAGCGAAGTCTAATACAGATCGCATCTAGTAGCCACGATAAGAAAAAAGAGACCTTGATTCACTGCAGCATCAATATTTCCAGCTATACTGAAAGCTGAAATAGGATTTCAAGCAAAGGACACCATTTCCCACAGTTGGATGCTTTGAAAATTTATCTCTGAATAGTTCTTCCAGCCTCCAGTAGTAAAGATTGAGTATCTCAGGTTATATAAGCACACTTTCACCTATATTATCCTTTATTCAGTCCTTCTAAATGGAAAAGATTGCTTATCAGTGTCCGTGAGTTTTCCTATGTAAAAACCATTAGGCAATAGTCTCAGAAGTTATTAATCACTCAAACTCCGGTGTTTCACTGCTGATTTAAATTAGCTGAGGGTATGCTTCATCCTGTTTCTTACTCTATCTATGCATAAATCCCAGTGCACACATATTATCTATTCCACTGAGCCTATCAAAGTGTCAGAGACTTCAAATGATACAGAAAAAAATCTTCAAACAGAGAAGGTAACAGTCTGCTGAACTTCTGCAAAGGAGTTTCAGACTGTAGAAGAGTGCATTCAGAGAGAGAAAAAAAGCTGGATGCCAAGAATACCAAATTTAACTTTGATCTGTTTCATATCAAAGAGCACACATATTTTAATTAGATCTTAGGCTAAAAAAATATTATTGCGCTGCCAGACAGAATTAGAAATATTTAGTGTTATCTTGGAGGAACTTGGGGATTTCCACACTGGCAGAAGAGTATTAATTACAGTAAGTAGTCCACCATAACTAACTATATTTTTGAAAAATTTGCAATGTGCTTAGTGTTCATGCCTTTCACCAGATTGAGAGCACTACAGAATGAATTTTTATTTACTGACAAAACAAATCATGGCATGACCATTAGCTATGTAGGTTTTCTTAATGCTGCAAAATACTTACAACTACAGAGTAAACATATATTTATATAAGTAGGTTTTGCAATCCTTGAGTTTACGTAGGAGAAGAAAAGTTTGTATAGAGATGTGATATCTTTTATGAGATTAGCTGAAGCAGCCAGTAAAAAGTAAGACATGCTATGAGACCTAACTACCTTCATCACTGTACTGAACCATTGAGTGTCACATACTACTATTAGTCGTAAAAAGCAGTCTGCATAAACTTCATAAATCTATTGAATAAGGAAGGAATAGCCTTAGAAGGTAAACAAGTTCACGCAGTCAACATATTAGGCACAGGCTAAGTGAGAAGCCATCTGGGGAAACCTCTAGCCAGCCTTCATACCATATCATACCTCGAACAGTGCTCAAATTATCTTAAAAATAGGCTTGATGTTTGACAAGAACATTCTGTTGCTGCTTCAGATCTCCCTGTATATAATTTTCCAGTTGATCTATTAATCAAAGCCAACTCATACCAATATGCTTCCACACTGTCATGATTGGGGTTTTTTTCTGGTTAAATACCTCTCCCATCTCCTTTGCATGTACACAGTGAGTACTTAGAGAATCTCTTCCAGCTTGATTTTGTTGAACTAAGGAAGTCAAGCTCCTGTAGTTTCCATTTGTATGTAACACTCCCTCTGTAACCTGATTACCTTAAAATGTCTTCAGGTGAGAACCTGTTCTGAGTTTGTCTTTCTTCAAGTCAGCAGAACAATATTATCCAGAGAATTTAATAACATTTTCACCATCCTGCCTACAATAACATTAATACCCTGTTACTGCTGACAGATCAGATCCCAATCACCCAAATTAATTTAGTAGTTTAGTTCAGAACTATAACATTTCTGCATGACCCGCTGTTGCTTCAACTTTGCCCATTCTCTCATCTTTCTAACTTTATTGTTTCTTGAATGAGCCTGTCCCATACTTATCAACAGTTTCCCTCAGTAATGCATCAAAAATGGTATTTCATTTTTAGGAAAATCAATTATTTCTGTATGATACAAGTTAGCCTCAGTAATCCCATTATTTCTTTCACTGAATCCCATCTTATTTTGTTAGTTTCTGTGTAGCCTCAACTTTTCATCACACTATAGTCTAAACCGTTAAAAAATCTGAAATTAAAGCAATGAGTTTTTGGTTGTTTGTGTGGGGGGTTTTTTCACTTAAATATAAGCTGTATTCTGAGGGCTCCCATAACAGTAAATTACCTCTCTCCTAACCTGAAGATGCCTCTCTCCTTGTTTTTTCTTATCAAAGCTACCAGCACAAATAATTACAGGTACACTTCAAAATTTTAAATTATTAGTAGATTTATAACTGGTTTTAGCTACTTAATGTCCCTTGTAGAGCTGTCAGTCCTATCCTGGTTTCAGCTAGGGTAGAATTAGTTTCCTCACAGTAGCTGTTACAGTGCTATGTTTTGGCACTGGAATAAGAATGGTGTTTTGGATTCAGAATGAGAAGGGTGTTGATAACACTCTGAACTTTTGGTGTTTTCTAAGTCATGTTTATCCTATGTCTCATGCTCTGCAAGTGAAGAGGTACATAGAGGAAACTGGGAGGGAGCATAGCTGGGAGAGGTGACCTGAACTGACCAAAAGGTCAGTTATAGGATATTCCACAGCACAGAACATCCTGTCCGGTATATAAACTCGGGGGAGTTACCCAAAAGGGGAGCTGGTCTGGGTTCAGGAAGGGAGTCTAGCATTGGTCACTGGGCAGTGAGCAATTGCATGGTGCATCATCTAGTTTTCTCTTTTCATTTTCATTATTATAATTTACCACTATTACTGTATTTTACTTTATTTTCATTAATTATTTATCTCAACATACGAATTTGGCTTTGATTTTCCTCTCCATTCCACCAGCATGAGGATTGAGAAAGGGGGTGGAATGAGAGGTGCCTGGTGCTTGATTTCCAACTGGGCTCAAATCACAACAGTCCAATATACAGATCTGTTTCAAAACCCACTCTGGAAACTCAGAACAACTCAGTCCCTGCAAACAGTGTGTGTACAGCAGCACTCAGTGTGCCAAATGTGAGAAGATTACTCCGAATACAGAGTTACACAGCAACAGAGGCAGCTAAACCTGTTTGGAAAACTCAGGTGATTTCCTAATCACAGGTGAATTCTGGTCAATAACAGCCTTGAATACCATATTATTTCATGTTTATAAGCTATGGTTTTTTTAGATAATATTTTTATTATGTAAGATAGGCTAAGTAACTGATAACACCATCTTTCTTCAACTTCTTAAGGTGGAAAAACATTATTCAAAAGCTGTTTATGAGACTGCATGTGGATGGAATACCTCGCAAGCCACACATAATAGCTTAAAAGTGTTGTTAGCCCAGAGTGGCAAATACATTAAGCAATTCCTAAATTAATCTCGTCAAAGTAGATACTTGTTTCATTCATTTGTCCCTCAACTTCTGATCCCAGTGAAACAGGATCTGAAAATAGTAGCTGGACAACCACAGCAATTTTATGAAGCAGATATTTAAAATATCAATTCTGATTAGATAAACTACTGCTATTATCTATAGTTCAGACATCTATCAGGCTGTCAGTGCTTGTATTCAGTCACAGATCACGCATAAAATTCACAGCAGAATGTGACTGCTGACTGACAGATAAAAATATTAATATCTACACATTACACTTTGAATTAATATGTAGCATTTTAGGTGATTCAGCAAATCATAAGTAGTAACATTTATTTTTAGCATGCTTTCGTTTTCTGCATGCTTTCATTTTCTTCTTGGATCTATACTGGGCACACTCCATTTGAAAGAAATTATATATTTCCTCATTAACAGAATAATTAAGGACTACAAATATGTTTCTGTTTATGGCAGAGATCATGTTTTGATTATGTATCCCAAAATAGAGTGAAAGCATCTTTCTGGGAGTCTCAGTACTGCTGAAGGAAAAACAACATGTTTTAAATGGGTGGTTAAATAGAACTTTAAAATATACCAGAGCATTACAGAATTACCCGATTACCTGTTTCCCACATCAAACTGGTAGATTGTAAAGAGTCTCAAAGGACCATTACTAGATAATACTCTTTCCAGTAGAAGCACAACACCATGGTCCATCTTATGCATGGACTGACTCTCTTACTGTATCTTGACTGCTGAAAATGCACAAATGTAGACAAAGAGACGGGTGCATGAGCCTCACATCAGCATATGAAGACTTAAGAGTGATACAATTTTAAAAGCTCATTCTTCCTTGAGATGGTTTTTGTGGTAGGATGCTCTTTAAGACTGCTAATATTAGCCATAACTGAGCCAATCTGTCAGCAAACTGACCTATTGTAACATTAAACTTTGGCAAACCAAGTCTGACAGTTGATATTTCAAGCAGACCAATTCACGTGTTTACAGCCCAATTCATTCTGCAGTGCAGTTTTTCACAATCTGTGTAGCGTACACAAGATTCAAATATTTATATCCTTACGGGACACACTTTTTCTTCAAGCTCATAGATACGCCATGACAAAATAGCTGACCTATATGATAATGAGCAATACAACTCATATATATATACTGCAGAAGATACAGTTTTCTGAAGAATCATTCTTTTTTTTTAAAGTCTGTGTTCAGGAGTGTTCTACATATTCTAAAACTGCTGAAGTTATTTTATTCTCATTTTTCTTTGAACAGTTGGCCCCCCAAAATTAATTAAAATGCTGGCTTTTAGCTTTGGCCTGTTAAAACTTCTTTTATGATTAGAACACAGTGTCAAGTTGACAAAACATGCCAAAAGTTTTGTATTCTTAAACATTTTGGTAAGTAATAATAATACAAAAATTTTAATAAGGTTTCTGACAGCTGCATTATATATTTTGTTTCTTGGCCATATACCTCATTTATGTTTCTCAGATTGGGGCCTTTATTCTTGTTTTCTCCTTGTGAATAAAGAGAAAGATCCTTGCCATCCACTTGCCTCCCAGAAATCAGGATATAAGGAGAAAGTGGCAGCCAGGATTAGGCTCCTGACAAAGCTCCGGGAGATCTGACATGAAAGCTTGAGGCTAATTTCCAAACAATTCTTCGGTTTGGGTCAGAGCACATAACAGTCCCCCCCAGGTGCCTGAAAATTGGATTTACAGTTTTCACTCTGAATGATGCACCAACATACTTTCCCTGCTGCAAGGCAGCAAAAGGGAAGGCAGATAAAATAAAAGCTGTATTTTCCAACAGTCCCACAGTTTTATTCAGCATAGAATACCACAGTGGTTGCATGTCTGGGGTACTGAAAAACTACAGTTCCTTAAAGTACTGCAAACCCTCAAGATTTCATTGAGTGTCACATTATTTGGTGGTGGGAAGGGTTGAGTTAAACCATTTTAAAAAACCCCAAGAAATATGTAATTCTTATTCTTTTACTTATAGAGAAAAGTTTAAAATGTGATCTCTGATGGCTCAAGAACATAAGGCAAAGAAAACACACCCTTTGAAGTTCATGGCATTTATAAAGACCTGAGTCATGATTTTTGTATGCTTAAAGTTGACAGTAATTTATTTAGTCCAGCATAAGTATGAGAAATGGTAGAATAAATAGAATACAGTTGTTTCGCTGTTATCATATATACTTTTAAAGGTATAGTAAGTGACGGAGAGTCTTGCATTTTGTCTTTACATATCAAAGACTTTTTCTCACTCAGCAAAAAGCCTTTAATCGAGTCCCTATCTGGAGAAGTAAGAGTGCATAGATGTGTGTGTTTCACAATCTGTATACCAAATAAAAGTATTTTGACCTCACAAATTGCTGTGACACCATCACGGTTTCGGACAAGGCTGTGTAGAGTCTTTGCCTCTATTTAAATCAAGTTCTTTTTTGTTGGTTGTCCCCATCTCATGGAACAAGAAGAAACCTCCATGTCTTCAGAGGACTGCACCCCGGGGCACAGGATGAAAATGCAAGGTATCTCTGGGACTTATCTTTTTCTCCTACTCCTCTAGGAATAGGCTGTCCCGCACAGCATATTACCAGTCCACCAGTCACCCTGCATAATTTTTTTCTAGGGAATAGATTGCTATCAGTGGTGGGTGGGAGAAGAGGACGTGAGGTGGGCTTTGCTTTGAACTTCTCTGCTTCCATAAAAACTGCAGATATCATATACTCATTCTAACTCAAGAAGACGTGGGGACAGTGTGTTGTAGATGATCCAGAGTGGAAGGGAAGAAGCACAAAACACTAAAACAGTTGTCAGAACAAGTTCATAGCACCAAACTGGACAATACATTTAGGGCTACTTTACTGCCCATCTGTAAATAGTCCACTTATTTGCATTGTCCCCAGTCTTAGTCAAATTTCCGCAGATATTTGAGCTCTCGGATGACATCTCCCATGGAAATTAGCATCAACACCTCTCAAAAACACACACTTACTGATCATGGCGTTTTATAGAGGTGTTGTGATGTTTTTCAGCTGATTTCACTTCCATCCATTAGGCAAAGTAGTAGCCACAGCTGGTCCCCTTCCCAAATGACCTTTATGCTTCTGAGGGAAGAGTGGAGTTACAATTCCACCCCTCATGGGATATTAAACATTTATTTGTTTATTTATTTAACTATAGCATGGTCACAAAACGTATGAAAGCTGAAGAAATAAAAGCAGTATTAAAAGCTTACAGTTTAAAAACAGTTCAAAGTCTTCCTAGGTAACCTCACAAACATTTTTAGTGGATGGGATAGTGATCAAAAAGGATAGGATTATGCTCAAACATGAACATGAAAAGGCCATGCCTATTTGTACAATTGGAAGAAACAAGTATAATTCCCTGAATTATATCCACATCCATATAAAATGGGAAACCTGAGGCAGATATTTCTTATTGAGCTGGGATCTTTGTGCAAACAACTTAGTCATGTAAATGGGTGCAAAAAATGCTTCCAATTCTTTGCTCAAAAGTCTTAGATTCTAAAGAAAAGCCATTAGGTTAATTCAGAAAAATGCCCTCATTTTCATGCACACAGGACCATACGATTTAGAATTTGGGAGAATGCAGGGGGATTTTGGAAAACTAAGGAAAAAAAATTTCAAGAACTGCAATATTGGGATTTTTTTCCACGTAAAATGCATCTTTTAGCAACTCATAGCTGATTCTAAAATAATCTCATAATCAAGGCCCTCTCGAGCCATACCTATAATCTGCCACAAGTGCATCTCTATGAGCACTTCAGCTCATATCAACAATGCTACCCCTTACAAATTGAATTTCCCAGTTGTGGCTGTTTACGATATTTTGGTTCACATTGCAGAGCAGACAAATTAGGAGGAATTAGGTTCTTTCCAGATGAAATGAAACTGGAGGGGCACTCCAGGAGCAAACCAAATGCTCTCCAACCACTAAGGGGCATTCACTTCATAGGAAAAGAGCTAGACTGATGTAGGCCTACCTGTAAAACAAAATTTTGGGTTATCAGAACAGCATTCTTCTGAAAATTTATGCTTATTGAGTTGTCCCTTCTATTAATATGAAAATAATCTTATGAACTACAGAGTCACTATATGACTTGAGGACAGTCCTCTAGACTAATTCCTAGCTGGAGAACTCTACAGCACTAAAATCAGACATGATTATCATGAGATGGAACAGGTATCTTCTGTGTTTGAAGAACTGGGGTCATTATGTTTGTGCTTAACTAAATTACAGATAATAAATAGTTTTTAAGAGAAGAAGTATTTTCAAATTCTATCAAAAAGAAGTGTAGTGGTTTGATTTGTAGCTTTTAACTTTTTGTGAGATAAGAATTAGAAGTAGGGAAAGCAGGCACAAACTTTAGAGAATATAAAGAAGTTTATTACTAACAAGATTAAAAGGTAAAAGAAATAATAAGAAATTAAATCAAAAACCCTCTTTTTCTCTTTCTAGTACCTCCTACTTTACTTAACCTGCATAAAGGACAACAACATATAATATCGGTCAGATGCAGGTTTCAAAAGTCTTTTCTATATTTGAAAAAAAAAGAGATTTCTTCTGCTTTTGTGGTTCCCAAACTGCTACCAGCAAAACAGAGTCCTGCCCGGAGGAATGCCCTGCTGCTGTAACATTTTTCTCTCTTGAACACTTTAGTTTTCCCACACTGCTTTTACATGGGGTATTATCTTTTTAAGGATAAGCAAAACTCCAGCCTGGAAAGCAA